>JAEQML010070208.1:0-16953 GCA_016904865.1 Pissodes strobi | reverse complement strand
CAAGAAAACCACGCCCTCAAACTATCGCCCAATTGCTTTGCTTCCCAAGTCATGGAACGTGTAGTCAATCAGCCACTACTCAAGTACCTCGAGAACAACAGAATAATCAGCGATAATGAATATGGCTTTCGCAAAGAGAGATCGACAGGAGATATATTGGCCTATGTCACTCATATATGGAGTAGGGCAATTGAGAACTATGTAGAGTCTCGAGCGATCGCGTTGGATTTTTCGAAGGCATTCGACAGAGTTTGGCATGACGGATCTGCAGCTGACTTGCCATTTTCCTTAAAAACTGATCTCTGCATGTTGCAGTTCATGGACACATCTCAGACGCATTTTAAGATCCTTTACACAAATAGAGCACTATGTAAAAATCGACCTCTCCTATTGGTCGATCCACATGGCCCTCCGCTCGCTTCGCTCGCATCGGGGGCCCAAGAAAAGGAAACTAACTATGTGCTAACCCAAACTAACCCAAGACATACCCAAAATCAAGAAAAAAACTGTTTAGAAACATATTCTTAAAAAAATAATAAAAAAGCAACGGGGTTTGAACCGAGCGATCGCGTTGGATTTTTCGAAGGCAGGTGAGACCCAGCCATCTAAACCTCTCGACCACTAGAGCTCTTGCCACAAATTGATTGAATCACGAAGATATATTGTAATACGAGATGGATCGACCAATAGGAGGGGTCGATTTTTACATAGTGTTTTATTTGTGTAAAGGATCTTAAAAAGCATCTCAGACACATTCATCATTAACGCCGGCGTGCCTCAGGGCGCAATACTTTCACCAACTCTGTTCCTCACCTATATTAATGACCTGCTGACCGAAACAAATAATCCTGTTTACAGTTTTGCAGATGACAGTACCCTTGTCTCTCAATTTAGATCAGAAAAACCTTTACCAGCGACTGAGACTTATCTATCACCGCAGATAGGAGCAGATTACAGCAATTAATCATGACCTGGAGAAAGTTCAAACTTGGGTCGACAGAAATTTGGCCAAGCAGCCACGTTTACCAAGAGGACAAATACGGCGGCCCCTGACATCTTTATAGTGGGATTGACCATTCCTTCATCCTCGTCAATCAAAATACTGGGTGTCTCGGTCAACATTAATCTCTCCTGGCATGACCACGTTGCTAACATCGCAAGATCAGCTTCCCAGAAACTTGGTGAGCTATTTCGCAACAAAAACTATATACACCTCAGCAGTTGATTTTGGTCTACAGAGCGCAAATAAGACCGCGCTTGGAATATTGCTCACACATCTGGAGTGCCGCACCAAAGCACACCTTAAAGCTGCTGGATACGATTCAGAAGAGAGCTGTGCGTCTCATCAGCTACCCGGAGTTTACCCGGAATTTGGATAGTCTGGAACACCTCAGACATGTTGCCGAGATGTCTCTGTTTTACAGATACTTTTTCGGCAGATATTCCCATGATTAGCCCGCCTCATCCCGCCCCTGGCAACGCCTGTCAGACGGTCGCGACAGACGGCAAGAGCGCACCAGTATGTCGTAGAACTGGAAACTCCTAGAACATCGCTTTACAAGAACTTCTTTGTCTGGCGCACTGCATCACTGTGGAACTCACTCCCAGGACATCTGTTTCCCCCTAATTACAACCTACAACTATTCAAGAACCGTGTTAATCAACATCTTCGCACATACACCGCTCGTCGAGCGCCATAGGATCTCTCTTTAGTGTGTGTGCCACTGTCATAAAAAAATATTTGCTAAAATAATCTACTGATTGTTATTTCTTTTTCCTTGAGGTAGGAGTTTTGGAAAAGAAATACAGTTTGAAATATTTTAAAGTTTGAGGGAGAAAATAGCGAATGAGCAAAGAGCAATAACAAAATATATATTTTTATATATTTTGTTATTGCTCGACTATAATATGGAACTTATTGTTAACTCGCATACAATTCAGCTGAACAAAGTTTTATATTTAGCTGGTATTGTTTAATTAAAAATGATTGATTTTAATTCAAAAATGGCTAATTTTAGAGCCCCTCTATTGTATACACGTCCTTTTGTTCAGCCGATATTTTGCTATTTTCTACTGGCTGTTTTGTTTATTTGCATTTACGTCAGAATTTTACTATTTTCAGTGAAACTAACGTTAAACAGAACTAACTCGTACTACTTGAAATAAAGTAAACTTGAGAAAAAATATTTCGAAAAATTATATTAGAACTATAATAGGGATAAAATGCAATACCCGCCCATGCAAATATGCGCCGAAAGATTATGAACTAATGACAGTTGAGCTCGAATCTGTCAATAAAGAGCCAGATAAAAACCATTTAGGGTGACAAATGACTGAAAGAGACAGGGTGCTGGCACTGTTCAGATGAATTTTCAGTGACGGGCCCACAAATTGGATCACTTAAAAATCCCAGAGAGACAGGGTATATTTTTCTTTTCGCGTTTCGGTATGTTTTACATCTCGAAAATCCTGTTTGTGTCCTTCTAACGTGGTGTCGACTAACAGCTCTTTTAACTGTCTCATGCACGTAAGTGCTTGGGAATTTTCTGCAATTCGCTCAAAAATGAAGACATTTGCTCATGTAAAGAAGCGTACTTGAGACAAGTAGCGATGAACGATTTATAAGTTTTCAACATCACTTAGTTACCAAGCCAAAAAATTTTTAATTGCAATAAGTAAATAATAGGACCTTACATTTTCGCTATATCCTGATATTACTAATCTCTTTAAATATATTAGATCGCACAATAAGTAAATTAATATTAATAATAATAATAATAATAATAATAATAATAATAATAATAATAATAATAATAATTTACTAGACCGGGAGAAGTGCAAAGGAAATTAAGACGGAATTGGTCCATTGATGTGGATTGTTTCTTTGTTCTATTAGTTTCGTTAACTGAATTCCATTGATTAAGCTTCCTAAATTTTTGGTTTCTTGTAAATCAATTTTCTTAAGTTTCAAGTGTGGCGAATTTTCTTCCTGTCTGGGCATTTGCACTTTTGGGAGTGAAAGGGCAAATTCTTCGTTTGAAGATACTTCTTTCTCGATTATCTTGCCATTTATGACTATATTACAAAGGCTTAATGTAATAATGCTAGGTTTTGATATTTTCCATCTTCGGTGCATATCGTCTGTATTCGTTCCTTGTGAAGCAATGTGTTTCCGTTTATTCGTTGAATATCGGTTTCTTCAATACGCATGTTATGTGTTGAACAATTACCCTTTTCATTTCGCAGTAATTCGGGGGCACAAGGCTGGTCTTTATTCAGGTATTCTGGCAAGCATAGGTGCCAATCTTCTATTTTAGGACATTTTGCAGACGTCATCCAGAAATCTTTATCGTTGAGCAATAAATAAGATGTTCTAGGACGATAATTTGATTTTGGATTGGTATATATTTTAAAGTATTGGAATTGAAACATAATTATTGGCGAATGTATTTTGAAAATTAATAATTCGCTAGATACTTCTAGTTGTGTAGCAAAATAGTTGTAATAAATAATATTGGTTGTTAATTGCAATATTTTCTTAAGTTTCTTGATTAAGTTTCTCTAATATATTATTTAAGATTTTTAAAGGTAGTATTGAAGTGTGACGTATATTACCTTTGCAAATGAAATGGCATTTCATATATTATCGAGTATAATATGTTGAATATTTTGAAGTTGAACATAATTTGCATCAATTAAATTGGATATTATTAAAGTATTTTGTCCGCTGTAAATTTCTTGTGATAGATTTTTTACTCTTAAATGCAATTTTCGTTGATTTTTGCGTAGTTCTTCGAATTTGCTATCATATGCACTAGAAATTTGTTTCAAGAACGTTAATTGTATGTTCAAATTGTTCTCTAGAGTTAAATCGTTATCTTTCTACATTTTCATATAGGTATCGATATGTTTTTGTCGTTAGAGTCGGGAGTTCCGAAGAGCCATTTTAATGTTTTGCCAACAATGTTTAACAAACTTTGTTTTTCTCTAATATATCCGGTTCTTTATATTACTTGTTCAACTAAAAATGTATTTTGATTATCGTTAATGAACTATTTTTTCGTACTGAGCTACTTAATTTACTAAGTGTTCTCATATTAATTTGCTGTTCTATAAGTAATTGGTTAGTAACTACTATGGAGGCGGCATTTAATGTTTTGGGTTGATGGAACATTAATAAGGTTCTTAGTTCAGAGTTCGTGTTAGAAATTAAAACAGTAATCGCGGTGTCTTCTATTTGATTAATATCTGTATTAATCAAATTTTCGAATTTATTTTTAGGGTTAAGCGCGTTTTTAAGATTTTAATACGTTCAATAAAATCCGTCATTTGTTCATTTCGATTTATTGTAAGCAAATTTAACTCTTGTTGTAAAACATGACGATTAATCCTATCTCCGAATTTTTCCTTTAGTACTGACTTTACTTGAGGTCACTTGTTTAACTTGTGTCTACACATTAAAAAATCTCCCGCTTCGTCAACAATTTAAGAACATATGGAAGCAAATACCAATTCACTGAGACTATTGTCCGTAGTTTTGCCATATCTTTCGTAAAATTTATCGATGACATTTATAAAGGATTCTAAGTGTTCACTTTGACCCGTAAATTGTCTGAGAGTGTATGCAATTCCTGTTGCTGCAGAAATAGTACTCATTTTCACTTCTTTGTTTGCGGTTAGTTCAAGAAAAGTTCTATTAAGGTTTGCTAATTTTAATTCAGAAATATTGAGTTTAATATCGGATAAATCGTTAATTGACATAAAAAAGAGAGAAACTTATTTTAACAATGTAATTAATATGAATCTATATCTAAGGATTGGTCGATAGTCTAAGTTATTTCGCGAATGCTCACTTTAAAAATTAAAATACACCAATAAATATTTTTTCAACCAAAACATAATTCAAAAATTAAAAAGAATGGGAAAATATAGAAAGGATTGTTCAATCCTTACAGATTATGTCGTTCAGAGGTCTTCCTTATTTCTTCTCCTGGGAGGATAGTTTGTTCTGGATTCCAAGTAGATGGTTGAAACCACCGGTTCTTGTTTTCGGGCACTTGGAGATGCTTTTTTCACAATGCCAACAGCCAACTAGGTTTGAGATATAACTCTTTTATTACTTAAACAACTAAGAACTTATACTTCAATTTTTTTTATTTTATAAAAGAATCAACTAGGAGCATAACTGCTTACAGACAGAAAATTATGTACTAAATGATTGTCGCTCCTAATTAGGGGTTGGCTTTTATAGTTTCGGTGACTTCAGGGTTTATTCCGACAGTCGGGTTGAATGATTAGTGGTTGGGTCGAAGTCCAATTGGATTACCGGGTCGGACTACATAACTCATGGTACCAAAGTCTTCTCTGGATCCACACTGTTCTGGTGGAATAATATGATTTAGTATTAAGTATTCGTACATTAAATTGCAGATTTGTTTATATAACAACTTCTCGAATATTTTAGAAATAGCCGGAAGGATACGTATTACCATTATATCATCAAGACTGTGGATTGGATACTTTTGTGAAAGGTTTAGCAATTGCCACCTACCATTGATTAGGAAAATAACCCATTATAGACAATAATTAATTATATGTATTATATATATTTATCTATGTGAGGGTTACACAATTTTAACATCTGAGGAAATATGTCATCTACTCCAGTGGCATTTGTCTTGATACTATTTAAAATACCATTAACATCCGAAACATCCGCTAGCCTGAAAGAAAAACGCATGTGATCCTCGTAGAAATTAACATTTTAAGTACAATTCAATATATTTTGAAGAAAAGCATCAAAAATATTATTTGCTGTTTTTACTCGGACATATATTAAAATTTCGTATAGCTGACTAAGCTTTACCAGAGGTTGTTTTGCGTACATAGAAAATTTAGGTAGGCCATTTTCCAGTCTTCGTTACTTTTTGTTCTCTTAAACCTTTGCAATGCAAAGTCTCTTTGCTTCATAAATACCTTTAAATTAGCCGTTAGCCAGGATGCCCTTGGCTTTGTTATTCGAGACTTGTTTACAGGAGCATGCATATTATTTATATCATTTTCATAAAATATGGAAGCCCATGGCAGAGAGAGCATACCTCTCAAGAAATGAGCCGAGTTAAAAATTTTAAAACATTACTAATCAATTATTTTTGGAGACACAGGAATTTTCGCAAAATCCAGATAACCGTAGATCATTTTATGATCTGGAATATTATCAGTCGCTATAACTCCGCATTTAGTTACCAATGAACGGTTAGTAACAAAAAGAGCATCAATTTGAGAACTTGCACTTTTGCATATTCTGGTGGGTTCCTCTATAATTTGCACCAGGCTATAATTTTCAAAGAGACACGTTAATAAAGACATTAAGGTTAAAATCGCCTAAGCATAAAAGCTATACAGTAGGGAAAGTACTATAAAATACATTATCGAAATCACTTATAATGCTGTTAAAATTTAACGTTGGTGGCCTATAAAATACTAGAAACGTGTAAGTTTTGGTCGCTATTTTTATTTTTAAAATCATAAACTCCAATTGAGCATTTCAAATTCTAGAGTAACGATTTCAATGGAATAAGCCAATTTCACATAAATAGCGACACGGTCCCTTCTAAAAAACTGATACCCGGAATTTCGAATATAGCAGAACTGTCACCACCAAAAAGCCAGGTCTCGGACAAGTAACTATTTTATATTTTGGTTGTAACAGTAGGGCCTATTAAACATGGCTAAATGCAAAGAAAACTGACCCTAATCGCTGCTTAAAAATTCTTGGAAGCAGACATTAAACTCCGATTATTTTTAGAGCTTCCTGTTTGAAAACTGAGACCAAATCGCTCGTCGGCATTTTGTATACAAGAAATTGTACCTGTTGTTTTCAGCCGTCGCGTCGGTTAGTCAACGCCAAAAAAATAGTTCTTATTAAATGGTTCGAATAACTATATTAAGTTACCCAGGCAATCTAAACGAGCGTTGCCGTATCTCTTCTGATTTCTCATATTTAATATTAATTTATTAATGGGGTCTTGTTTTTAAAATTAATTGTATTAGCCGAAAAAAAACTGGTCATGAAATTTAAATATTATAAACGAACTTGCTATATGTGTAGTTTTATTGATGATTTACCCCATTTAAAAATTGAAAGTTAATGGTAATAACAGCAAAATTAAGCGAGATATGGCAACCTTGTTTTAGAAAACTATTGCAATTGCAAATTTTATTTTATTTGACCAATCAAGATTTCATTTGAATAAAAAGTTATAAAAGCACTTTTTCAAGAAGATTTAAGTCTTAATTTTTCTTAGGATTACAGTACAAGAAAATAACGTTGGCAACGTTGAATTAGGGTGTTGGTTTAAAGCGCCTAAATGAACTATCGCATGCTCTTAGCAATAACCCAAATTAACCCGTGATTGTCAGATGAAGAGCGCATAGATATTTAGAGCCAATTGAAATAGTTTTATTATACCGGTTGGTATAGAGATTCTTTTAGTTTAAACTGGTGTTCACCTGAGCAGCATTCGAAAAATTTTTACTCTAGCTTTTAACGTATCTATCTCCAAAACAAGAAAAAAATATATTTTAATGCAGTTCTCAAAATATTAGAGCACATTGAATTTTTTGCTTAAAAATGTAAAGCTATGTCTGCGAATAGTCACCTTTATCTTATAATAGTCATATTTAGGACAAAACTGAAAGTATGAAAATATAACCGAATTTGCTCTTTACATTTCGAGGAAGAATCAAAAAAGAAAACAAATATTTGTACATTTTTAAGAGAAATGGTGTTTTATAAAATTCGTAGATATTTCTTTATTGCCTTGTATACACAAATTATGCACATTATTAGTAGTTTAGTCGCTAGGCCATAAAATGCGTTCTAATATTTTTAAAATCGCATTGAAAAACCTTTGTTAGATTTGGAGATACGTACATTAAATGTAGACTAAATTTATTTTTGTGTGCATTTCAAGTGAACAGCAGTTTATAGTAACCTGATCCTGCAGTGGTTGCTCTGGATATTGGTTGAATGCTCTAGAAGGACCTACTACTGAACCACAGTCAACAGATCTGTTGTTGCCACAGGCAAAAGGTCTACACCTTTTGGTAATATGTATTTATAAATGACCTATTATTGAAATAAATAAATAAAAATAAATAAATAAGAATGCTTTGGGGTTTTTCAGCTAATGAAGCAATTTTTGTTATTCTTGATGAGCATGAATAATAATGTATGTTAGATATTGATGTTACAGGTCGCCATGTTGTGGAAGCTTTAGCTTTGCTTTTCATAGGGTATGCAGTTGTAACATAATATGATATATTTAATCTAATAAACAATGATAAATGTATGAATTGAAAATTTCCATATTATCAGAACTACAAAGCAGCCTAAATTTTAAAAATATGCAAACTCTATCTTAAATGCTCCCCAAGGCAAGACTTCCCCACCGTAACCAACGTCAACACTACCATGGCAGAAGTTAAGTTTCATCACTGCGCCAACGAACTAACACCCATTTTTCTCCAGGATTTTTTCTCTGTCTTACCGAAAAGGGATTTACCCATCTTCTTGGAAAGTCGCTGGAAAGGACACTGCTTCAAAAAAAAAAAAACCAAGAAAACCACGCCTTCTAACTATCGTCCAATTGCCTTGCTACCAAGAATCTCCAAAGTCATGGAACGTGTTGTCAATCAGCAACTACTCAAGTATCTCTAGACCAACAGAATAACTAGCAATGACCAATACGACTTTCGCAAAAAGAGATCAACAGGAGATATACTGGCTTATGTCACTCATGTATGGAGTAGGGCAATTGAGAACTTCGGAGAATCTCCAGCGATTGCGTTGGATATATCGAAGACATTCGACAGAGTTTGGCATGACGGACTGACCAACAAACTGCCGTCCTTCGGACTGGCAGCGTCTCTCTGCTCTGGCTTGCCAGTTTCCTTGAGAACTGATCTCTGCACATTGCAGTTGATGGACACATCTCAGATACATTCAACATTAATGCAGGCGTGCCTCAAGGCGCAATACATTAAACGACATCTGTATTAATGACCTGCTGACCGAAATCAATAATCCTGTTCAGAGTTTTGCAAATGAGAATACCTCTATCTCCGAATTTAGATCAGAAAAACTTTTACCAGCGACTGAGACATATCACCGCAGACAGGAGCAGATTACAAAAATTTATTTAGATCTGGAGAAAATTTGAACTTGGGGCGACAGAAATTTGGTCCAGTTCAATGCAGCAAAAACCCAAGCAGCCGCGTATACCAAGAAAACCAATACGGCGGGCCTTGACATCATTATGGCAGGATCAACAATTCCTTCATCCTCGTCAATGGGACTACTGGGTGTCTCGGTCAACAGCAATATGTCCTGGCATGACCATGTCGCTAACATCGCAAAATCAGCCTCGCAGAAGCTTGGTGCGCTATCTCGCAACAAAGAACTGTATACACCGCAGCAGCTGCTCTTGCTCTACAAAGTTCAAATAAGACCATGCTTAGAATATTGCTCATACATCTGGGGTTCCACACCTAAGCACGTCTTAAAGCTGCTGGATTCCATTCAGATGAGAGTCGTGCCTCTCCTCGGCGACCCGGGATCTGAATGGTCTGGAACACCGCAGACATGTGGTCGAGATATCCATGTTTTATAGGTATTTTCACAGCAGATGTTCCCAGGATCTGGCCGGCCTCATCACGCCTCCAGCAACGCCTGTCAGACAGTCGCAACAGACGGCAAGAGCGCACCCATTCATCGTACAACTGGAAACGCCTAGAACACCGGTTTACAAGGACTCCTTTGTCTGGCGCACTGTATCAGTGTGGAACTCACGCCCAGGACATCGGTTATCCCAAATTACAACCTTCAGCTATTCAAGAATCATGTCAATCAACATCTTCGCACACACACCGTTGACACCGTTCATCGAGTGCCATATGATATCCCTTTAGTGTGTGTGCCACTGGCATAAAAATATAATTTTCATCATTTTCTTTTATTTTATCACAGCTTCACATATACCGATATCTTTAGCTTAGCCGATATATTGTTGATTATGTTATACATGCGTACAGCATACCAATTCATCATTTCAAATTTGTCAAGTACCTTCTTAATGTATTGTTGCTGGCTTTTATACCAAGGATATGAGATAATGGATCCACTTTGTCCTTGAAGTGGAAATTCGTAAGTAATTCTAATTTTAAACATTTTACCTTCTCATGGTCATTGTAGGAAGCGCCACAATTACAATAGATTTTGCCAAATGCTTAAACAAAACACAAGGCTCTATCTTTGATTGTCCGCAATTTAATTTTAAAAGTGGATTGTACGTTTTTTGTACCATAATTTAGCTCATTGCTTCGGCCATATATAGCCTTTTGATTAAGCCACTTTTATTTCTTTCGTGTGGAAACATAAAAATCATCAAAATCGGGATTCAAAAAAGCAGTTTCTCCATGTAAATGACCCGCGTCTAGGTCTAATTCTGTCGTTGTTGACAGTAATAATATTAAATCACTAAACCTGAAAACACGCGATAAAGTCTCTGAATAATCTATACCATATTTTTTGATCCTTAGCTTCAAGTCTAGATTATGACTCCTATTGATTTTAAAAATTTATTTTCAACCATATCTTTGTTATTAGGATTATCAATCAATTTCCATGCATTGCTTGCATTGAATGCATCAAGTTCATTCTTAATTGCTTTTCGTGAGTCGCCACGCCACTTCTGGTACTTGCCAATGCTTTGGAAACGGTCAACGGATCTAACTCATCCGATGCACATAACAGCAAAATCTGAATCGTAATCAGTAATACAATCACCATACCTTTCTGGTTTACTTTTTACACGCTTAAGGTATTTAGATTCATGATTTTCACATTCACCCTCACTGGTTTTATTTTCACCTTAGCTTATCTCATTTTCACATTCATTCACTATCGCTTTACTATCTTCCTGTTGAAAATGAGAAGACGCAGCTGCCCAATTTTCTGAGCCATAATCAACATCACCCTCATTTGGCAATATCCTCAATGAAACTTCTTCTGATATAGTTGGTGCAATGGGAACACATGCTGTAACATTGTGTGAGAACTGGTTTTATATAAACACGACATTCCTAGCTATCTTTAGACAATGGTTACTAATGTCTATAAGCCTGTACCTACCACACTTCTCTCAGAATATCCAATAAAAACGTATTCTTTGCTTTAGTTACCTATCTTTTAGCCCATGGGAAAAATTGTATCTATAAATCAAACGATATACCTAGGTTAATAGAATAACTAACTTGAAACGGCATCTGTATATCAAGTTACAATGCTAATGAGTATTAAAAACCTATATGTATTTCAAAACTTAAGTGTTATGGCTATGGAGGAGTCCATTTGAGCCGAACAAATACACCAAAAAAGAAAATGTAAATATTATCTTTATACCAGTCGTCCGAATAAAAACGTGCAGGCAAACATTGTGTCTAAAACATCTAAGCCATTCTTCAAAGTATCAAAGCGAACGCCTTCGTTATGCGACATTGTCACAAGTTTCAGTGGCATCTGATGAAATATGCAGCATCTTTCAGCGGACCTGGCAAAAACACGAGGACATGTGTAGAATAATATTAGCTTTTTTTTGTTAAGGGCTATTGCTTATGCTTTCGTAGAAAGTTGAACGTCTTGATTTCGGAAGTATGGGGGGTATCGTCATAGACGATACAGTGGCGTAACTAAGTTCACTTCAATCTTTAGGCCATTAATAATAATCATTTTTATTAGTTTACGCTTGGTTGTGCAAAAGAAATGAGCTAATTCCTCCAACAGAACACCATATAATTGCACTAGAAATACCTATGGAGCATACTACATTTTCCATCAGCGTTAAGCTGGTCCTAGCAAGATTAAACAAATATTCAATGAAGTGCATCGAAACAACCTAATTTAATAATTATAGCATATTGTCTATGATTATAATTTATTTATTATTCTTCAGTGCCTGGTTTCACAGATGCGTCTGTTATCACGAATTACTAAACACCAGCCATCAATAACAGCTCAAACAAGGCCTCTTAAGAATATCGGTACATATGTCATCCTCTTAAGATAAGATGCACGCCAGACTACATCAGCTTTCGAGAGTTTTTTAATATTTATACAACAAACAAACATGTATATTAATAAATCCAGTAGTGCGTGAAGAGTCGGATTAATTACAAGTGCTTCGGTTCATTTTCACTCACCCGGAAATTAAATTATACCGGGTGACGTCAAAAAACTTATGCAATAGTGTCATTTGTTTTACTCTAAGTCCCCTTTGGATTTTTATACTTTGTTAGTTTGGGTTTCAACGAGATACTGCATATGAAAAGCGTCAGCCATAATGTCTCGCTCTTGCTGCTGTCATCATCAGATCTAGTATTTGTTGTATATTCCAATATTAAGATGCTTTATGGTTTCCCTGCATCGTCAAATTGTGACAGGTTATGGGCCCAGGGTTTGCAAGAGTGGTTTAAGAAAGCGCGATAGTTCGGTATTGTACGAGGTTGTGCGTTTGTTTCGTCGTCGTAATAAAAAAATAAAATGGCGGTAAACGAAAGTTTAAATTTCGGAATAAGTGAAACTTAAAGGCCGTGAGACTTATAGCGACTGGAAGTTCCAGATAAGTGCGTTATTAAAGTTAGACGGACTTTGGAACTGTATAACTGGACAGTGGGAGCCTACGGTGGATGATAATACAAGAGCGCGTCGTGAAGAGAAAGCTCTTTCAAAAATAATTCTTTCCCTTGACAAGTCGACGTTTCCTCATGTGATGCAAGCGCAAACTGCTAGCGAAGTGTGGAAAGCTCTTGAAAAAGCATTTGAAGACAAAGGACTTCATAGGCGACTAGGTCTACTTAGGAATTTGTGCTCCATAAAGTTAAAGAATTTTGGCACAATGGAAGAGTATGTCAACGAAGTCATGTCTTTGCCCCAAAAACTTTCATCAATTGGAAAACCGCTAGATGATGAGTTTTTAGGCGTTATCATGCTGCAGGGACTGACAGTGGACCAATGGTTATGGCACTGGAAAATTCAGATGTGGACATAACGTCGGACTTCGTTAAGACGAAATTACTGCGGGACAAAAAATGGCAGAATAGCAAACATACTGGTGACTGTGCACTTGTCGCAAAGAATTTTAAAAAATCTCCTTGATGCTGGGGCTGTAACCAGAAAGGACATTATAAAAATCAATGCCCTCAAATGAAGAACAGTCCTCCAGATACTTCTGATAAGGCAAACAAAAATAAGAATAGCCAAGGTGGACGGAAAGCTTTAACGGATGAAGACTCGGGGCAGGACGTATTCGTGGCAAATAATGCTAAACTGTCTGTGAGTGGAACTGGTAATAGTATTGTGAAGTTGAAACACAATGGAACTGTGCCGAGTAAATCAAAAATTAAATATGTACCAAATCTGTCAGTGAACTTGTTGTCAGTGAATGAAATGGTTTCAAAGGGACATTGTGTGCATTTTGACGCAGAATAATTAATAAAGGTAACTGTAGTATTAAGGGAGAACCTGTAGCTACTGCAGCAAATGTGAATGGCTTGTATAAACTAGATGTCGTGAATGTGTTTGCGAATGTGGCGAAATCTCTAGATTCTCAGATGCTATGGCACAGACGCCTAGGTCACCTTAATCATTATAGCATGGCGTTGTTGAAAAATGGTCTGGCCACTGGTGTTTTGTACAACGAAAATAAAAATCCAGAATACTGTGAAAGTTGCATTAAAGGTAAGCAGGCCAGAAAACCTTTCCCGTATAAAAAGGATAAACAAGTCACACAAAATAAACTTGACTTGATCCATTCAGACCTTGTAGGATCTATGGAAGTGGAATCATGGGGTGGCAAAAAATGTATGTTTACCCTGATTGATGACAGCACAAGGAAAGTATTTTGTTATTTTCTAGAACATAAAAGTGAAGTTCCAGAAATTTTCAAAAACTTCTGCTCCATGGTGGAAAACCAAACAGAACGAAAAATAAAGATTCTGAGAACCGACAATGGAGGAGAATGCCGCAACGAGCGTCTGGGGATATTCCTCAAATATCGGGCAATCAAACATGAACAAACAATACCCTACACTCCACAGCAAAATGGAGTGGCTGAACGCTACAATCGAACCATACTCGAAAAAGCACGTTCAATGCTCATCGATTCAAATAGTCCGAAGCAGATGTGGGCAGAAGCTGCCAACACAGCAGTTTATCTTTTGAACCGTTCACCATCTAAAAAAATACGTGGTGAAACTCCTGAAGAGAAATGGACCAGCAAAAAGGTAGACTTGAAACATCTGAGGATTTTTGGATGTCGAGCTTATGTTCATATACCCGATGTGAAAAGAAAAAAACTTGACGACAAAGGTAAAGAGTATATTTTTGTCGGGTACTCTGAAACAAGTGCTGGATACAGGCTATTAGACCAAAGTAACCATAGTCTAAAAATAGCCAGGGATGTTGTGTTTTTGGAAAACAAGCTTTCAGACGACCCATCGAAGATTTCCATTGCACCAACTACATCAGAACTTCTTCTGTTGAAGATAACATATGGGAATGAAGGTGATGATGCTGACTTAGAAGATATGCCAGCTGAGGCCCCCCATCCTCAAGAGGAAGAAGTCAATCCAGAAGAAAACAGTGATGTGCTAGTTGGTGAAAACGAAAATGAGTCAAGTGAGAGTGAAAGTGAAAATGTTGAATCCAGGTATCCTAAACCTGTAATAAGAAAACCGGACAGGTATGGTGACTGTATTACTAATGACGGCTCTGATTTTGCTATGTTAACTATATCAGATGAATTAGAGCCAACAACCATTTCCGAAGCATTGTCAAGCTCGCGAAGTGTAGAATGGCGAAAAGCAATTAAAAATGAACTTGAAGCATTCAAGGCAAACAATGCTTGCGACTAGATAAGCCTAATAATAGAAACATTATTAAAAATAAGAATCAGAATGGAGATATAGTGACTTATAAAGCTAGGCTTGTAGCAAAGGGGTTTACTCAAAAATATGGAGTAGATTATTCTGAAACTTTTTCGCCAATTATCAGATTTAGTAATTGGAGGCTATTATTAGCAATGACAGCTGAATTAAACTTAGATGCTGATCACCTAGATGTGGAAACTGCTTTTTTAAATGGTGACATTGACCAAGAAATCTATATGAGTCAACCAGAAGGTTTTATAGAGTCAGGGTCAGAAAACAAAGTTTGTCGATTAAAAAAGGCTATCTATGGGCTTAAATAATCCGCCAAATTATGGTACGAAAAAGCATATCATGTATTATTAGAGTTAAATTTTGTGCAATCAAAAATAGAGCCATGCATTTTCTTTAACAATTTTGCGGATTCCATTATAATTATAGCACTTTATGTTGATGACTTTTTTATTTTCTACAATGATCACCAAAAGGCAAAACATTTAAAAATTGAATTAAATAAGCATTTTCACATTAAAGACCTTGGACCAATCTCGAATATTCTCGGAATAAAGGTTGAGCGAGATCATTCAAAAGGCGAATTAAAATTTAGTAAGAAAAAATATATTGAGAAGGTACTTGATAGATTTGAAATGTCAAACTGTAATGCGGTAGGTACTCCATTAGAGCAAAATCAAAAATTGTCAGTTGTTGGAGAATTTGTTGATGTATCGTATCAGCAATTGATAGGATCTATAATGTATCTTGCAGTTTGCACAAGACCAGATATTTATTTTTCTTTTCTAAGCCAGTTCAATAATAGTCATATTAAAGACCATTGGGTGAGTGCTAAAACAGTGCTTAAATATTTGAAATGAACAAAAGATATGGGAATTATTTTCAAAAAATCAAGTAAGCCTATAGCTGGTTTTGTGGATGCTGACTGGGCCAACAATGAAATCGATAGAAAATCATTTTTTGGCTATATTTTCATGTTAGCGGGAGGTCCAGTATCCTGGGAATGTCAAAAGCAAAAAACTATAGCTTTAAGTTCCACCGAAGCTGAATATATCGGTATATGTGAAGTAACAAAAGAGTCATTGTATTTAAAAAGGCTATGTGTAGAAATATTTAACGCAAATGACAATTGTAGTTTCTTAAATCTTCATTTGCCGATGACTATCTTTAACGATAACCAAAGTGCGATAAAATTGTCAGAAAATCATATTTTTCACAAACGCACCAAGCACATACATGTTAAATATCATTTTATTCGTGATAAAATAAAAGAAAATTATATTGAGCTTTCATTCATGTCTACAGCAGAAATGATCGCAGATATGTTAACAAAATCATTGGGTTGCAAAAAACATAAATTCACTTGTAATGAAATAAACTTGAAATAGTGGGTGGTATTAATAAAACGTGAGTATATGCTCTTAGTACGTGCTTAAGAAGAATTGAGTAGATGCTAAAAAAGTGAGCATGTACTTACATTTGGTATTAATAAAATTTTGATGCAAAAATGGAGCACCTGCTTCGGCTTTGTGAGTATGTGCTCCAAATAATACCGCTGGCGCTGTGGATATTTACGAGTTTCGACAGGTCTTTTATAATATGCGTGCCGCATCGCGATATTTAGTGCAATTATGTCCTAGGTCCTATCAGTGAATATATTTTACAACAATGGATACTGAAGAGGATACCAACGCCAACGGGAAAACTTGTCAAATGTTAAGTTTTGTTAGTATTATTGAAAAATTTCCCGTACTTTTGGAAAAGTCTAACATACCCGAGATTAAAAGAAAAAGGGCGAATGCAATCAAGGAGGCAAAAGGTAGACTAGCAGATCAATTGGGAATAGAAATGAATGAAGCACAGATATGGAAAAAGTTAAACAATCTGAAGGCTAGAATAAAAAGAAAGACTGATAAAAATCAAACAGGAAATAAAAAGATCCAACTAAGAGGATGG
>JAEQML010070207.1:0-16954 GCA_016904865.1 Pissodes strobi | reverse complement strand
AGATTATTTGAGTTAGTAACTAGTTATTTTGAGAGTGTTTTAGTTATATTTGAAGTGTTGGCAAAATAATTTCTATAATAATTCTGTCTTAATCCTAATAGATTCTATCGTAAAACATAAAATATTATTTTAGCAAGTAACTAGTTATTTTGAGAGTAGCTTATTTTGCAGTATTGGCGTGATCAATTCTATAATAATTCTTTCTTAAATCTTAATAGATTCTTTTTTAAATTGTGATAAATTATTTTAGTTAGAAACTAGTTATGTTGAGTGTGGCTTTGTATTTGCGAATCTAATTTTATAATAGATTCTTTTGTAAGTTTTAATCGATTATTTTAGTTATTTTGAGAGTGTCCTAGTTATTTTTGCAGTGTTGGCAAAATATTTTCTATAATAATTATGTCTTAAATTCTTATAGAATCTTTCGTAGATCCTAATAGATTATTTTAATGAGTAACTAGTTAATTTGAGAGAGTCTTAGACATTTTGCAGTATTGGCAAGATTGATTCTATAATAATTCTTTTTTAAATCTTAATAGATTCTTTTGTAAATCATGATAGATTATTTTAGTTAGTAACTACTAATTTTGAGAGTGGCTTAGTATTTCCGATTCTAATTTTATAATAGATTCTTTTGTAAATTTTAACAGATTATTTAAGTTAGTAACTAGATATTTTGAGCGTGTCTTAGTTATTTTTGCAGTGTTGGTAAACTAATTTCGATAATAATTCTGTCTTAAATCCTAATGGATTCTTTCGTAGATCCTAATAGATTATTTATTGACTAACTAGATATTTTGAGAGAGCCTTAAACATTTTGCGGTATTGGCAAGGTCAATTCTATAATAATTCTTTCATAAATCCTCATAGATTCTTTCGTAAATCCTAATAGATTCTTTCGTAAATTAAAATAGATTATTTTAGTTGGTAGCTAGATATTTGGAAGGGTCTTAAAAACTTTTTGCAATATTGGCAAAATAAATTCTATAATATTATTTTTTCTTGAAACCTAATAGATTCTTTCTTAAATCAAAATAGATTCTTTCGTAAACCATAATAGATTATTTTAGCTAGTAACTAGTTATTTTGAGAGCGTCTTAGTTACTTTTCAAGTGTTTGCAAAATAATTTCTCTAATAATTCTGTCTTAAATCCTAACAGATTCTATCGCAAGACATAAAATATTATTTTAGTACGTAACTAGTTATTTTGAGGGTAGCTTAGATACATTTGCAGTATTGGCAAGATCAATTCTATAATAATTCTATCTTAAATCTTAATAGATTCTTTCGAAAATCGTGATAGACTATTTTTGTTAGTAATTACTTATTTTGAAAGTGGCTTAGTATTGGCGAAACTAATTCTATAACAGATTATTTTGTAAATGATAAAAATTATCTTAGTTAGTAACTAGTTATTTTGAAAGTATCTTGGATTATTTTGCAATACTGGCAAAACGAATCTTTTGAAGCGTCTTAGCATGATACACCTTCAGTCAGTGAGATTAACTTCACATCTCATTTACTTTATTTATAAGGCGGATATTCCAAAGGGTATGGTTTCTTCGATTTTAATTAAATTATGTTATTGTTGTAAGTGATAGGATCTGCTACATTTATTCCTTAGATTATCAGATAAGCTAGGAACGGATCTACACGTCTACATTTTAGTATTGACATATTATTTGCCTTTACTAGTAGTAGACTACCCTGACTTTTTATTGCTATTTTAAATGAGTATACAAAAGCCTTTACCAAAAATTATCTATTTACGGCGCATATCAATAAAGATACTTTTAAAGTATTTTTTCTAGCTCTGACCATACGACACCAACGTATCATACCACACCACACGTGTATCAGTAACAATGTTTCTATTAGTCATATTATAGCCGATATGCACGTGTGAAAGCTCTGAACCGTTTACCGAGGGTGACTCATTTCTTCTCGACTACTCATTGGCATTCTTTGGTATCTTTTAATCTTTTTTTCAATCGGTGAGAAATTACAGGTCGCTTTTTAAACATACCTACCAGCGACCACGGCGGCGGCCGCCCGATGAGTCATAGGATGCACCTGAAAGAGCTTTTATGATCGTTCTTCGAGTGTAGTGGAATTATAGACAAATAATGGCATTAGCCATGCTTTTTTAACGCGTGAGTCATTCGAGAATTAGTTTTAATCGTTGTTTGCTTATTCTTATTTTGATGTAAAGTATGACTGACTTTTTATTCGGTAGAAACAGTATTGTTGAGTTGACCAAACCAAAACCGCAGAAACTGATTGTTTGCGAACGTCTAGTTTATGACGAGCTTATTAGTGTTTGAAATTGGATCTCGATTTCTATATGCTTAACTTTTTTTTATTCGGTCTACCTAGGTATATCTATATTACCAAAATTATGCAATTTGTGCTTTTAAAATATTAAATGACTGAATGGGGATGTTTTTTAGGTTCATTGGCTCCTGCTACGTTTCCAGCGGTTTTAAATGTCTCAATATTGGTTATATACAGGGTGTGAAATAAAAACTTTAAAGTTTTGAAAAACTGTGGTGTCATCAGATATTACACTATTAGGAAGACCCAGCGTAGTGTCTTGAATAAACTGAAAACTCTTGAGGGAAACTGTCCAAATGTTCCTACTACAGTTAATGAAAATAGTCGAACTTCTTTAGATGTATCGTTGGAAAATGGTGAGAGTAGATTTTTATGCTGATTACCTTCTCAATTTAGGAAATGAGCTATTGAGACGCTACATCCTGAACTTCCATTAAACGGTAGATCATTATTCAATGCCTAGAACAAGCATTTAAAAAAAACTTCTATATAGATACTGCAGTTTTTAAATATTTTAAAAATAAATGAGACCAGAAAATAATTACATGGCAGCGTCACAACTTTGGCCGTAAAATACCAAAGAAAGTATTCTCTCAATTTTTTTGTGAAACATGACAATCTATTGTCATGTCTAGATGTTAATAAAAAACGGCTTTCGTAAGAGCAGCTTCTATCCCCTAAACAAAAATGTTGTCCCGATAGCAGTTTTTCGAGATGCATTAAAAAGATATGAATCTCACAATAAACATCCTCAAGAACCCGAAGAAAAAATGTGCTGAGCTATCAACATTGCAGCCTTGCCACTCAGTGGCGGATTTACCGTAAGGCCCGGTAGGCCTGGGCCTAGGGCGGCCAGATTTTAAGTTGGCAATAAAGTAATTTCATTATGTAGTCTATATGGTAGATGCTGAGAAAGGGGCGGCTGATAGCTTGGGGCCTAGGGCGGCCGAGACTGCAAATCCGCCACTGTTGCCACTACAGCTTGCAGAACCCAACACAAATCTGTCATTTGGAGAAATTTTGCTCTCACGAGTTCTTCAAAATCGACAAGCAGAAAAGAAACGAGGGCGAAAGTTTGTCTAGGGTCTGAGATTTTGACTTCCGAAGAAGCAATTGCACGTCTGAAAGAGAAAAAAATTATATGGCTAATAAGGTTAATCCAGCAAAAAAAAAGAAAAATTGTGCCGAAATCAATTTTGTTTAGTTCTGAAGAGGATTCAAGCGAAGTGCCCTACATGTACTCAGATGATGACGAGGAATTCCTGACTAATAATGAAGGTATGTTAGAAAAAAACAACAAAACGACAGCCCTCTTGAGCGATTTTTTCATCCTGCCATAGGCAAATGGCAGGATAGTGATATAGTGAATTATTCTACAAAGAAGAGTCTAAAGCACTTTGTAGACCAAATAAAAGAAAGGTTAGAGATGATTGGGTTATTATTTTTTTTAAATTCCAACATAAAAAATTCATTTGGCCGAAATTTGAAGACACCGACACTGTGGAGGATCAAGATATAGTCCAGATAGTCCCAAATCCAAAAGAAACCTGACGCGGTATTTTCGAATTTAATTTTAAACTTGATAATTATAAGCGTCTATAATCAAAATTTATTTTCATATTTTCATTTGTTGCTTAAAAATTTTAAAATAAAGAGTAAAATGTAGCTTTTATCATTCCGCATGGGCCTTTGACTTAGTCTTTATTATAGTCTAAGGCTTTTGATCATATTTTTATAAAATAAAGCTTTATACTTAAAATTTACCCAGAAATCACCTGTTGAAATATCGAAAGGCTTAATATAATTGTGCTCATCACCCGCATTGTGTTACCTGACTCATGTTGCCATGTGCCTGTATGAATTAATTTTTGAAATGCAGTTCCCACAAAATAAAGATTAATAGATTATATTATATCGACATCTACCCAGTCAGCAGAAGGCACCCTTCGGAAAAGTATCAGCATGGGTTATTATTAACTCATTTAATTGCCTTTCCATAGAAACACTTATATAAGCTAGTTTTCAAAATAATTTAAATGTTTCTGTTAGTTTAAATGCACAAACGCTCTAAAACATAATATAAACATTATATAATAGCAACAAGCTCTAATTGGTTCATCAAAACAATATTTATTATCTGCATGAACATAGCTTTTTATCGATATGAAGTACCTCATAACTCATTGAATTTCTATTCAAAAATGTGTTGTCAGAAGTCATAATCTATATGACAACATATTTTTACTATTTACTTTTAATAAACCCATGAAGATTTCAGCCGCGATTATCAACTTTACACAAACGTTAACGGCGCATTCGCCAATTTATCAGGAATCTTTCATGAAAGATTGAACGCATCTATATTCCAGTTTAGTTAAAAGTGTTGTTTTTATTTAGTTAGAATTAATGTATAAAACATGGAAATACAGGTATTTAGCAGTAAAGATAATCTACTGACCTATAATATTGACTTAGCAGAATATATAATAATTCAATCAATAGGCTCTTTTAAATATTATAGGTTTGACCATAAATAGCATCACATCTCTCTGCTTGATTTTGGTTTTTGCTGCCTTTTGCATTTGAGTTAATTCATGAAATTTTGCATAATCGACAGTTGTGTTTTCTTTGGTGTGATCCAAATAAAACCGATTATATGGAAGGATATATCCACCCTATCCAATCTATTGTTAGAATCGAATGCATCAGCAGAGTCCGAATCATCATGTGCTGGTTCTGCTAACAATATCTCAAGCGAGCAACCTATTAGGGAGCATCATTAGCAAAGAAGACAAATGTTAGTAACAAGGATATTTTCTTCATTATGTCGCAGATGATCGGAATTCTACTAGATCAAAGATCAAAGGAATAAATTCAGGTCAGAAATTAATGACCTTCGAGAAACACTAAAATTTAGAGAGGAAAGACTTGATGGGTTAGAGATTGAGATTGCCCACCTGCGTGATTATGTTCAGCAGCGTAAATCTGAGCCTAATCCAACAGATGACTCAAATCAGCAGCCGAACACATTTATTGAGATACAGGAAATGTGTGTAAGATCAAAGAACATCCTCATCTTCAATATCCCGGAAAGTGATTCAAAGTTAATCACAGAAAGGATTAATCACGACAGTGCCCATGTGAATGTAGTCTTGGAGAAGATGGAGCTCAGTACCCAACAAGATTTTAAAGTGACTAGAATTGGAGATAGGCCGCGTACGCTGAAACTGATATTTTCTGGGGAATCGGCGGCTTTAAAGTGCAAGCAAGCTTACTGATAATAATTTTAAGGTGAGGGCTGATCTTACTAAGATTCAACGTGAGCAAATTAAACGTGCGTGTTTATGATGAACTGAATGAACGCAGATCAAATGGTGAAACTGATATTATAGTAAGATATAGAAATAGGAATCCATATATTAAAAATAGTACGTGAACAGAACGTGCCAAAAAAAACGATTAATCCTAAGGTTCTACTGCCAAAATATCGGAGGCTTTCGCACTAGAATCAAGGATTACCAGCGTAGCGTTACTCCCTGATCATTCTACTTGAGACTTGGCTGTCATGGTGCCGGGATATAGTATATACCGAACTGATCGTAGTAGTTATACTAGAACAAGGTCAAGAAGTGTGACAGTTTGTACGGATGCCATTGAGCAGACCTTTGTTGAGATTAAAGCGGAAAAGAAGTCATTCATTATTGGTGGGGTATACATTCCCTCGATGAGAAATACGAACAACACACTTTGTCGGTGATTGACATTAGAGAACGATATCCTAATTCTCATTTCTTTGGGTTTGGAGACTTCAATCTACCGGGAGCTCGTTGGTCACTCGAGGAAGGTGGTATCGCAGTGGAGGGTGCCGACGGTTCTCCTGCTCGTACCTTGGCTGAGGTGTATTCATACATGAATATGTTTCAAATTAGCACGGTTCCAAATAGCAGACAAGTATTCTTGGACTTACTTTTTTCTGATGTGTTAAGTGTCTCTGGGATTCCTGCTGTAGATAATATTTTGCGGGTTATACCGCCATAAATAATTTTTTCGCTTCTGTCAACTGGGATAAGTGTTGTGGTAGTTGGGAGTGTATCTGTCGCGGCTGAGACGTTTCATTCAGTTATTCAGCATTGCTTAACATTGTTTGTACCCAGAAAGCGTATCAAAACCTCATCTTTTCCTATAGATGGTTCAGTCCTGTCTTGAAAGATCTCATTTGTAAAAACAAATGTATCATAAGCATTATATGTTGACTGGATCTGACCATGATTATCAACTCTTTTCTGGTTATACAGCACTGTGTCGCACTGAATATGATCACTTCAGATGCAGGAAGTAGAGGACTCACTTTTGCTTGATACAAAGCAATGCTGAAAATATATAAGAGATAACCGCAAAGTTAATGGCTATCCGGATTCAATATTTTTCTGAAGTCTGAGTCTGTGGACACTGAGCAGGAGATTGTTGACCTGTCTGGGAAGTTTTTTCCAAGTGTCTATGATGACTCAGTCTGCAGTATCCCTGATTACCGATTTCCGAACCAGTTTGACATTTTTGTTAGTGAATTCTCCTCCTCAGAACTGTTTGCAAAGATTTCAGAGCTCCCAAATAAATTCTCATGTGGTCCTGATTCTGTTCCAAATATTTTCCTGAAGCAATGTGTCTCTACCAACGACCCGGTAAGAATTCGTTGGTCTCTACCCTAGATAAACCATTGCAAACATTATTTAATTTATCTCTGAGAACGCATACCTTTCCTGACATTTGGAAGCATAGCTTCATTACCCCAATATTTAAGTCCGGGAATTCCAATGATATTAATACCTATCGTGGAGTTTGTAAACAGCAAAGCTGTTTGATAGTATGGTTTATGATCAATCTGCTTGGAGGTGTAGAGGATTGATTGGTAAGAACTAGTTTGGCTTCGTAGCTGGGAGATCAACCACTCATAATGTGATGATGTATAAGGTAGACCTGATCGAGGCCTTCGAGAAAAAGCTTCAGATTGACTCCGTCTATACTGACTTCTCGAAGGCTTTTGACAGGGTGAATTTTGAGTTGTTATTGGCAATATTGCGGGCTATGGGATTTGATGCATCACTCATTGCATGGTTGAAGAGTTTGCTTGAAGATAGGCTTCAGAGGGTTAAAATTAAACACTTTGCTTCCACGCCTAGTAGGGTGGTGTCGGGAGTGCCTCAAGGCTCACACTGTGCCCCTTTACTGTTCAATCTCTTTGTCAACGATGTAGCAAGTATGATCCGACATTCAACGGTCAGTATGTTTGCGGATGATCTCAAGATGTAAAGGACGATTGAGCAGTGGGAGGACTCAGTGAGGCTCCAGAGTGAACTGAATGCTCTTTGGGATTGGTCACAGACGTTGAACGTCAAGACATATTGTTATATAAGCATTTTCAGGGGCTATAAAAAGTTCAACTCCGAATATAAAATCAATAACGATAATCTTAGATATGTGGGGGTTGTCAGGGACCTTGGAGTATGGTTTGATGAAAAGCTGTCTTTTGCAGAGAGGTTTGAACATTCCAGGGTTTGTGATGAGAAACTGTATTGAACTTTCTGCAAACACAGCTAAGATTCATTATGTCTCACTCGTGAGATCCAACCTCGAATATTTAAGAATTGTTTGGTCACCTGAGTATTGACTCATTGAAAGGGGTGCAGAATAAGTTCCTGCGAAATGCTGCTTTTAAAATGGGGGTGAACTTTGACGACTACCACACAGGTCTGAGATGCTCCTCAGATTGAATTCGGAATATCTTGAGAGGAGGCGCCTGCAGTTTGATTTATTCTTTGTCTATAAACTGCTAAAGGATTGTCCACGTCTCCTCTCTAAGATGAGTCTGAGTGTTCCAAATCGTCCTTTGCGTAACTTCAGTCTATTCTCTGTTCCTTTTCACGCAACTAATTATGGACGCCACTCCCCTGTTGACAGAACGTTTCGGTTTGGCTAATGAACTGGATGTAGACGTTTTTGGTGGCACCCTATTTGGCTTTAAAAGACAGATCAAACGTATAAACTGGCGGTAGGTATTGTGAGACGGTTAGACTCACATTATCTGGCCTGGGAAATGTATGTATGTATTTAATTATTGTCATCAAGTAGATTTGTTCTCAGATTTAATATTATATTTGTATTATTTATAAAAATGGAGGTAACCCGTGAATTTAATAAATAAATAAATACATAATTATTGACGAATTTATTTAATGGTCAGATTTGACAATTGCTTGAACCGTCCAATTAACACAATTCTATATAATCATAAATTGATAAGGGATTAAGTTGACATATCTGAACATATATTTTGACATGATTCCGTGACATTTTAATGACATATCCATCATGACATGTTCGTGCGAACACTCTTATTTTTCCTTTTGACATCACTGTCATTAGTACGTCGAACTTATAGACCCTCTGCACCCCTATTTCCCACCTGATGTTCGAATAATTCATTTTACTATTTTTTTTAAGTGTCACGCGACCTGGTATACATAATACGAAAAAATGTCGAGTTTTTCGAAATTACAAATCGGAAATCGACAGAGCAAAAAAAACTTAATAAAATATGTCACATAAACTGTTCTGTATTGTTTATAGTTAAGGGTTAAAAAATTAATGAAGAACTGGAAGGAAACGAAAAAGTTTGATTTTTTTACGATTTTTTCGAAATAACTGTCTTATTTAAAGTCGTATGGAAAAAAGATTAAGATATATTATAGAGGAAGTCAAATTACACTTTTCTGCACAAACGAATTCACTCTATTTGCCATCGTTCTACAAATATTCAAAAATATATCTAAAACATATAATATGGAGTGTTTCGAAAAGTATACGTCGTAGATACAAAAGAAAAAGGATACAAATTAGGTCTTGAAAAGCGCCACTTTTCACCCATATAAATATTTATTCTATCTTTTAAGGTTTCAAAATTATGACAGTTTTATTGAAAATTGTTTAAAATCGTCGACTAAATTAAATACATGAACCATAAAAATCATATAATGCAAAAAACTATAGAACATTTGAAATTACAGGAAATGTGTAACAATTTTTTTTAGCTATTCTGTAAACGTTGGGGAAAAATATAATGAAAAATGTGAAATGATACAAAAATGTGTAATCTGTGTAAGATTTTCTGAAGATAATTATAATATTAAAAGTAATATCGTAATAATGGTTTAAATGCAATGTAAAGAAGTTCAAACTATTCCTTCGTGCTCAAAAAATTATTTTTATACTTGACACCATTGTTTAAAAAATTCAAGCATTCGATCCACTTACATATTCTTATTCTTCAGCAGCTTAATTCGCCCATCGCCAGTCCTTTCTGTTGCAGGCTCTTCTCATCCAGTCATGTCCAGCCAATCTCTTTATGTCATCCGAGCATCTTGTTTGAGGTCTTTCTCTACTTCTCTTGTTCTCCCATGGCCTCCATTATATCATTCTCCGCGTCCATCTGTTGTCTGTCATTCTTCCAATATGTACGGCCCAATTCCACTTTAATGTACATATTCTTTCTACTATGTATTTGACTTTTGTTGTTCTTCTTATTCTTATTTCTATATTGGTGAAGATTGATATTTAGAATTCGTCTTTCCATAGCTCGCTGTATCGTTTGAAACTTATGGATATTGTTTTTGTTTAGCGCCCAGATCTCTGTTCTGTAGGTGAGCACCGGCAGAACATACTGGTTGAAAACTTGCGATTTTATCGTATTCGGCATGTCGAACTTAAAAATGTCTTGCATCTTGCCAAACACTGACCATCCCAAGGATATTCTTCAAGCTAGATCTGCGGTCAAGTTGTTTTTTGCTAACTTGATTTTCTGACCTAGATATATAAAACTCTGGACTCTTTCAATCTGTTGATTTTGATGTGCGTCATTGGTTAAATATTTAGTTTTATTAATGTTGATTTTTAAACCTATTTGTTCTGAGTTTTCGTTTAGTTCTTCAATCATACCCTGTAGGTCTCTTTGGTTTTCAGCTATCAGTGTGATATCGTCAGCAAATCTGACATGATTTAGCCTTCCCCCGTCTATTAGGATTGCTTTGTTCTGCCAATCCAGGGTTTTGAACATATCTTCTAGAGCCAGGGTAAATAGTTTGGGAGAGATGGAGTCTCCTTGTATAACTCCACGTTTTATCTTTATTTTATTTGTTTTTTCTTGTGTCATCATTATTTGGTATGTCGCGTTTTTATATATGTATTTGATAATGTTTGTGTATCGGTCTTCGATTCTCCCATTACTTACAGCATTTATTACCGCCCATATATCTCTATCGAGTCGAAGGCCTTGTCGTAGTCTATCATTCCACCCAGAGTGTTATATTGTATTTATTTGCTTCTTCTGTTGGTGTCCTTATCGTTTGCAAGTGGTCCATAGTACTGGAGCCTCGTCTAAAACCCGCTTGTTCTCTAGGTTGATATGCATCCAATTTATTGGTAAGTCTTTGGATGATAATCCTTGTGAATACTTTATAGAGAACCGATAGCAGAATCCTTCGGAATTTTCATTTCAACCAAGCAATAGTTGAATGATCTTAGGATCTGAGCCATCATAGATTTGCCTTCATACTTTATAATTTCCACGATATATTGCCATCTTCCTTTGGTGATTTTTTGTTGGGCATGTATTTAAGAGTGTTTTCTATTTCGGTCGTCGTTATTTCAAGAATATCTTCGGATCCTAAATTTCTGACTATACCTCTATTTTTTTCTTCTTTCCCTGGTGGAGGTGTTTTCTTAGCCTCGTAGAGTGATTTATAATATTTTTTAAATATTTTTCCACTGTTTAATATTTCTTCCACCTCAGTAATCTCTTCTCCGTCGTCATTTAATAATCTTGTTATTTGTTGTTTTCCCTCCTTCATTTTTGTCTTTAGTTATTTTAGACTTTTATGTTCTTTTAGGGTTTCTTTTATCCTCATATTTTTATATTTTCTGTTCTATTCTCTTACTTTTTTCCTTATAGTTTTATTTAGTTGGGATATTCATCATCATCATCAATCAGCCCTCTGCGCCCACTACTGGACATAGGCCTCCCCTCGTTGAGTCCATTCTTTTCTGTTTTGAGCGCTACGAATCCAGTTTTTTGTAATTTTTGTAATGTCACTTCTGTTCTTCTGCGTAATTCTTAATTTCTAATGTGGTCACGTAACGAAACACCAAGCATCGATGTCTCCATTTTATGCTGTGTTACTTTTAGTTTCTTAGCAGAAGCGTTGTTAAGGGTTAGTGTTTCGGTGCCGTAGGCCATAACCGGTAGAACACATTGGTTGAAAACTGTTCTTTTCAAGCATATTGGACGGTCGCTTTTGAAAACGTCTCTAAGTTTGCCGCACGCCGCCCAGGAGAATATGCGACATGTTTATCTCGCATGTTTGGTTGCCTTTGGATATGCTTATCTCGTGGCCTAAATATTTATCTACCCATTCTACCTCAGAGTTTCCAATAATTAGGTTGTTGCAAGGGACGAGGTTTGTCATAAATTTTGTTTTTCCGATGTTCATTTTTAGACCTACGGTTGCACATACCTCCTGAAGTTCATGCAGCATTACTCTAATATCTTCCAAGTTGTCAGCTAGTAAGACAATGTCGTCTGCAAACCGTAAGTTTGACAGACTTTGGCCGTCTATTTTTAGACCTTTTTGGTCCCAATCTAGCTTTTTGAACATATATTCTAGGACGGTGATAAACAGTTTTGGAGACATCGTATCTCCCTGGCGTACTCCTCTCCCAATTTTTATAGGATTCATGTTTTCATGTAGTTTTACCTTAAGAGTAGCATTTTTAAATATATTGTAAATTAGTTTGAAGTGTCGAAGGCTTTATGGAAGTCTACAAGAGCAAGGACAAGAGGTCTGCCATATTCGATGGTCTTTTCAATCACTGTTTTGACGCTTTGGAGATGATCATTGGTTGCAAACCCACTTCGAAAACCGCCTTGTTCTACTGGCTGGATAAAGTCCAACTTCCTTTCAAGTCGTGTGGTAATTATTCTAGTAAATAACTTGTAGAGGTGGCTAAGTAGACTTATCGGCCTGTAATTTTCTAGGTTCGAGATGTCTCCTTTCTTGTGGATCAGTATTACGATGGCGATGGTGTTGTGCCACTTTTCTGGTATCGTACTATTGAACCCCAATCTTTATCGCGTCGGCAATTTTTGATTCTTCATCTTTTCCAGAGCTAGTTTAATCTCATCTAGTGATATTTCTAACATTAGTTCCGAGCCTTGGTTAACCACAACTTTTTTACGGGTTAGTATGTCAGATTCTGGATATAGCAAACTCTTCTACTATATTTAGAATATCTTTCCTGTTTGTCGATGTGAGCCCCTGTGCATTTTTAAGTTTTATTATTTGTCTTTTTCCATTGTCAAGCTTTCGATAATATCTCCGCAGAATGCTTAAGGTGTAGATGGGAGGCTCTATACCAAGAATTTCACCAATTGCTACAGGCTATATGAACCGCAGAAGAAATTCCAAATGAATGGAAGGAAGGAGTAATCGTCTCCATACACAAAAAAGGAGACAAAATGAAATGTAGCAACTACAAAGGTATCGCGCTACTAAACACACCGTACAAAATATTGGTCAATGTACTCCTAGGGAAACTCAATCCATACGCGGAAGAAATCGTAGGAGAATACCAGCGTGTGTTCCGGAGGGCCTCTCCACGGCAGGCCAGATATTTACCATCCGGCAACTAATGGAGAAATGCTGGGAATTTAATCGAGACCTCCATCAACTATTTATCGATTTCAGGTAAGCCTATGACACCGTCCGGAGAGTAAAATTGTGGCAAGCGATGGAAGAACTGGGCTTTCCGAAAAAACTCATAAGAATGACCCAACTGTGTATCGGCGCCGGCGGCTCAAAAAGCAAAGTTAGAGTTGGACAAAACTTCTCGGAGGTGTTTGATATAAACAACGTCCTTATCACCGCTGCTTTTTCATGTTGCTCTGGAACATGCCACCAGAAAGGCTGAAATCTGCCATCCAACGACGGTCTTTCAAAATAATGGCCCTAACCTACCCTTGGCTTTTGTGGATGACGTGGATATCATTAGAAACAGCAGACTAAATGTCAAAAATACATTCAGCAACTTCGAAGAACTCACCCTGGGTTGCAAGCCACGAAGTAGAGTAAAGTAAAGTAAGCTTTCTACGTAGAACTGTCCTACCCTTGTTGTTCTCTATGGTATCTTTGATTTAGTTGTGTCTAAGGCCTGTACAAACCAGACAACAAAATGTTGCCAACTGTTGGCAACATGTTGACGGGTGTTGGCAACATATTTGTTGGACACAACAACTTGTGTCTGGCTACATGTTGTCAACAGTGTTGTGCGTCCAAACCAAAACCAGTTGAACGTTGAAACTAGACGCAGTGTTGGCGAAAATGGACCCCTCTACTGCTGCTGGTGTTAGTGCTGCTTTTATCATAATAGCTTCCCACGCCCAGAGACGAAAAAGAAGATGGTGGCAGCGACAGTTCTTACAACATTTGTTTGAAAGTGCGAAGCCATCTTCGACATTTCATCATATTTCAGATTTCTATTTCGATATTCTCGGCTTGAAATGTCAGATAGTGAAGGAGACGTATGTAGCATTTCTATGTGTTCTACAACTTGCTCATTGGTCTATAACATGTTAGTTGTAAAGAGATAACAAGGAACTACACTCTCTTGTGTCAACAAATAATAAAAGTACGCACAAACATATTATGGACATATATTTTATATGGGTCACTTCCAGCTTTTTTATGTTCTGCAAATAATATGCAGTATAAATCATTTCTAAATAAATGTAAATGAAAAAAAAACAGCGAAATTGATCAAGCTACCGTGAAAAAACATGTTCACATTATTATATGAAGTTAACATTATTAACGTACATGCCAGTTGTAACAAATAACAAAATAAAGCACCGATTACCGAGTAGAGACTAGTGAGGTAGTCTTATTCAACGTTACTTGTTGGCAACACCGTCCAAACAGAGCGATGTTTTCCGTTTGAAATGGAAAACACGGATACATGCAACACTCAACAAAATTCTTTGATGTCTTGCCGCACAACATCGGCGCTATGTTGCCGTGTATCTATCAACTTGTTGCGAGTTGATGGGATACATGTTGGCAACAGTGTTGACAACATGTATTCGGGCGATTGTTGGCCGGTCTGTACTACCATACAAAGGTACTACGCTTTCGTCGGATGCCTTTTGAAATTTGTTTATTTATTTCCCTTAATTCTCCTTCAGATGTAGAGTTTTTGGACCTCATATCCTTCCTTTTTCCATGAGCAGTCTGGTTTCTTTGCTCAGTGTTCCTTCGTTTTGATTTGTTGAGCAGTGTCGACTCTGGGCTTTAGTTGTTGTGATTGTGATGATATTATTTAGTTTGTTGATGTCGTTACAAATGGTGTGTTTTATTTCAGCATTGGTTAATTTAGTGGTGATCCATTGTTCAAAGCTATTTATTCACATCTGCTGGATTAATTAGCAAATTAGATTTATTGCTCTTTTGGATCTTTTTTTGTCGTTCTTTGTCAATGTCAATAGCTACCTTTGCTCGAACAAGCTTGTGGTCGCTCCCAGTAGCAAACCTATTTAATAGTTCGGATATTAACAACGTACAAGTAAAACTTTAAAATCATCACAGGGTGGTAAAAAATTAATTTTTGAACAAATTCTACTTTTTTAGAAATATTTCGGTACAGACAAATCGTACGATTTTTAAGATAAGAAATTCTAACTCCCTGCACCTCTAAATATCACTTTCTAAAGTACCCACGTGAATTTTTTTATTAATTTTTTTTTCGTTTTTATTACCGAAACGATTAGATAGATAGATATTACCACAGTACAAACAAACTTTTTAAAATAATATATAGGGTAGTAAACAATAATTTTTTTTAGAAATTTTACTTTTTTCGAAATATCGTACGATTTTTTAGATGAAAATTTCGAACTCCTCGCACCCAAATACCCCTTTCTAATGTACCCACGTGAAAATTTAATTTTTTAGAAAAAATTTTTGAATTTTTTCTTTCGTTTTTATTATCGAAACAATTAGAGGGATTCACTTACATATTACCAACGTACAAATCAAATTTTTAAGATCATATACCGGGTAGTAAATCAATTAATTAAAAAAAAATACTTTTTTCGAAATATTTCGGTACAGAAAAATCGTACGATTTTTTAAAAATTCGAACTCCCCGCACCCAAATACCCCTATGTAAAGTACCAGTTTTTCTTTTTCGATTTTAATACGGAAACGATTAGAAGGATCCATTTACATGTTATCAACGTAGACATAAAATTTTTAAAAATATATACAGGTGTTAAAAAATTTAATTTTTACAAAAAAACACATTTTTTCGCATTATTACGGTATAGAAAAATAGTAGAATTTTTTAAATGACAAAATCGAACTTCCCGTATGCAAATCGAACTCAATTTGATCATTATCTCATCCACAAAACTACCTAATGCTGGGATCTCTGGTAGGGAGATGAGGATGAGAGTGTTCGTTTGTTTCCAAGAAATCTCGGTTTATATATTATCAAAAAAGTTAATATTTACTCACCAAGATTTCTCCGCTCGACTTCCTTGAAAGTACTAATAAAGCATTACTTGCATCTAACATAATTTGAAAAGGTATTAATCTAGTAAAACCTTCAAGATCTTCAAGCTAATTATTCTAAATTTTCAGGTAAAATATTGCGAAACTTTTACGAAAAAACAGATCTTTATTAAAGAGCTTCATATAAAAATATATTCTTAATTTGTAAATTCAGTATACGAAAATAATTTATAATTAGTTCCTATACACAATTAAAAAAGACAAGACAGCATCAGACATTTTAATCGTTCGCGTTCGCATCTCGAACCGTAAGATGAGCAACCTGCTTTTCTAACTCTTGAATTCTTGTTTTAAGGTGGACGTTCTCCTCCAATAGATAAGTTTCCCTATTAGTCCCAGGTTCGGAAGTGATTTCTTCCCTAATGAGGTTGCAATTGTTTTCCACTTTAATAAACTCTTTCAAAGTGGCCATATGCAGATCCAGTACCATCCGTCTGATCTGGTGCGCATGGTTCATGAATTGATAGGTCATTTTCGTCTCCATCTCGTCCAATGCCTTCTTAACTTCACCTAAAATAACGTCTCTTGTGGCATTTTGTAGTTCTGTAATGCTGATTCCCGGCAAAGTTGCTGGAGTCCGGCTTTGATGTGCATTATCGGCTACGATCGGAGACATACCGAAGAAATGTTGCTGGGGAAACTTGGGAGTAGAGGTGGGTTGGATGCCGACTTTTGATTCATAGATATCAAGCTTATCATGTATAGCTCTGGAAGGATTTGGCGTGTAATTATTTACGGATAGTCGACTTTTTTCAGGGGGTCGCTTAACATCAATTTCCTCCTGGCCGGTTTCTTCCTTCACGGACTCCATAGTGTTATTTTTGTCCAAACCCAGCGCCTGCATGAAAGAATCCCCACTTTCGCCGGATGATAAATGAGGTTGTCTGACAGCTTCAAAGGTTTCGCTGACCGAAGAAGGTCCCACAGCCACTAGGCCAAAAAAATC
>JAEQML010070206.1:0-16954 GCA_016904865.1 Pissodes strobi | reverse complement strand
GTTAACAAGTTAGCAGATAAATTGGCTAGAAAGGGAGCCGGTTCAAAGATTATGGGAGTACCTACATATCGAGACGTTGAAACATGATAAAAAAGATCAAGGCAAGATAGGATGAAGCAACTAACTGACGACTGGCCAGGGAGCTACCAAGCTACCACAATGAGTCTGCAGCAAAAGCATACCTGGGTATGCTAAAGAAGAATCTACGACTCACTGACTGGACACTGCCAGCTAAGGAAACATCTCTACATAATGAGACTATGCGAGACACCTCTATGCAGAGGCTGTGAATAGGAGGATGAAACAGTAAAGCATCTGCTCTGCGATTGCGATTGCGATGCTGTTTCGCCCAAACTAACTCAAACTAAGGGAAACCATTTTAAGAGATGGATGACCAACCATGGCTTTTCTCAGAACAGCCTCCTCGGGCAATATGGCCGCCTTTTTTACAACACTAGGCTGGGCGATGGCCTAGATGGATTGGTTAACCTACGGTGGACGCACGGGGTCCAATGATGCCTAAATGCCATGGCCTGTCAAGACCACCCTCTCACCATTTCCAGATTCCAACATATAGAGCAACGATTTGAAGATGAGATAACATAACATATTGAAGAAGATATTCTAGCAATGGCAACATATATTGCTAGGAGAAATTTTTTAGCATATATAGAACGAAGAGAGTCATCAGGCAAGTCATAAAATTTATCGATAGAGGTAACGTAAATCTCGTAATAATGTCTATTCCAATATACAAACCAATACACATAACTAATGAATTGCTTCTCTAAGCTCTCCTAACTATTTCAAAAACAACAAATGAATCTAACTGAAATCAATATGGCATTATTGGAGGTGTTTCTTAAAATCATACATGGAAGGATAGGCAAAAGTTGGAAGATGGGTTCTCAAAAAGTCTTGAAGCAAGCGAAGTACAACTCGGAGTGTATGTCTTAATATAACATTGTCTTGATACGGATCAAGATGCTTCATATAATGCATATGGAACTGACAGAAGAGTTAAATATATTTAACTTTATATACCTTTAGTGCAGTTATCTTTAAACAACAGAAGCTTCCGATGCTACTCTGGTCAATCTGGTGTGCTGGCTAAGCGGTCATGTCGGTGAATAGTTTGAATGCATTACAACTTTTATTACAATATAATTATATATACAATCTTGCTAATTGAATTTAATGCAGACAGAACTAATAGTAATTGCAGAAGAGTCATGGAATACGAGCAAACCAATGGCTAATAATATAAAGATGCATACGAATTTTGGGAACATGGCAAGCAGAAACTGGACTCAAATGATTAAAACCAGCAGAATTAAGCTAATTGAATTTGCTTGCGACATGTTGCTACTGCTACAGGAGACTGTTCCGAATATCACGAACAAAGTTAATCGTGAACGTCATTATGTTATGCAGTGGGAAAATGGAAAGAAAATAAAAAAAAAATAAAACCTCAAAGTCTGGACCACGTAGTGAGAGGAGAGAAATGCATGACGCGATGCTAAGATTGATAATGTAGTGGAAAGAAAAATGTAGGATGATTATTCTGGTTTGTAAGAATGCTTACTTAAACGTTTTAGAAACACAGCCATTGAAGCTAAAGCGCTAGGAAAAGAAACTTGAGGAAGTGGCGAAGTGAAGTGGTGATTTTGTTTCACAGTTCGCATGGTTTCATCATCATCAGTCCCAATGAACTGATTTATTTTAAATAGTGTCGGTAATCCTCTTATAAGTTTACTTTAATGGTTAATTATCTTAAAAACCTAAAAAACAGCTCTAGTATATCAATTTCTAAATATCGCTTTAAATTCCGAAATAACCATTATTATCCAGTTTTGTGAAACATCCTACTGTTAATTTGAAAAATTTTCAGTAAGGGCCTTAATATTAAAGACATGCTTTAAAATGTGATTAAATCTTTGAGCAAAATTATTGATGTGGTATTTTGGGATGGGACTAAGTAAAATTTATGAATTGCTGCGCCATAGATTGTACAATGCAGCTAAATAGATTTGTTGGCCATTTCAATAATTAGTTAATATGAGGAAGGCAAGAACTCCTCTTAGCAATGTTAAACGAGTTAGCCTCCATTAGATTGCAAAAAATATTATCTTGTATTAGTGTTTAGAAGTAAAATACCATCAGCTTCGCTACACTTTGTTTGTGTAGTTTTCAGTTTTGTTGGCGGTTTGACTCAAGAAATTCGGAGCATTGACGAAACACTAAAGAAATATGAATGCTTTTTATTCCTGAAACAAAGTTCATAATTTATTTTTTTTTTCTCTTCTTATTTTAACTAATATTTCTAATTAATTATCCATTTCATAGTATCATTTCCCTATTATTTTTAAAGCAATATGCGAATATGAAAGTGATTTACCATTAATATTTATCTCACTTTAGTTGAGTAAAATATTTTTACATGAATTAGATAATGATTGATACTCAATAACTATTTTTTTAAAGATATTGTAAGTAAGTGGGGGTAAGTAGGTGGGCTATTTCATATTGTAAATGTATGGCCAGGTGAGTAAGTGTATCGTCAGATAAAAATATTAAATTCTATGGCAAATATCATAAAATTCGAGCAAGGAATGCTGTGTAGTGTATTGATGTGATTGTGAATTGAAGCGGTTATTATATAAAGGAAACAAGTCCGTGATTGTTACTTTTGAGAAAAAATTAAAAACCTAACTAGCTTGGAAACATGAAAACCTATTAGTTTAGGTTCTACAGATGAAGTGTGGAAATGGACTAGTAGAATGGTATGCGATAAAGCTAAATGATTTTTGAAAAATATTTAGACCAAAAGGGTGTTTTTTAGACCTGGAGTTGTTTCCTTCATATAATAAACGAATAAAAGACAAAAAATAATGCCGCTGCTTTACTGCCTAATTAATTTAGTTTTAGAGAAAGAGGTTTAATAATATAAACAAACCTAACCTATAGCTAAAATTCCATAAACTAATCAGAATCATAGTCTTTATTAGTTATTGTTCAAAATTTTTTGACCTTCCTCAGGAGTGTAGGTTAAATTTTTCATGAGATCCTGCAATTTTTGGCCTTGACTGGTACCTTTTCTTCATAAGCTCTTCTATTCGGACTTTTATTGTAAATGAAACTTGGATTAGATAACGCCGTCTATGACCTTCCATGCTACTATAAAACCGGGCCTTTAATTTGCATAAGTTAAATGTCTATATTTTCCTATGCTCAAACTTTATTTTATCTTCTCTTTACCTACGACGACTTCCTCTGTAGTTTTCTTAAAATAAGGTGGCCACCATGCTTTAAAGTCTAGCACTTTATGTGTTCTACCCCTTTTACAGTGGAATCTGGCCTCAATGATTTTGCATTTGTTATTATTGACGCATATTTTTTTTTTTTATGGCAGTGGCACACACACTAAAGGTAGATCCTATGGCGCTCGACGAGCGGTGTGTGTGCGAAGATGTTGATTGACACGGTTCTTGAATATTTGTAGGTTGTAATTAGTGGGAAACAGATGTCCTGGAAGTGAGTTCCACAGTGATGCAGTGCGCTAGACAAAGGAGTTCTGGTAAAGCGATGTTCTAGGTGTTTCTAGTTGTACGACGAACTGGTGCGCTCCTGCCGTCTGTCGGGACTGCCTGACAGGAGTTGTCAGGGGCGGGATTATGCGGGCCAAATCCTGGGAACATCTGCCGTGAAAGTATCTGTAAAACAGAGACATCTCGGCCACATGTCTGCGATGTTCCAGACTATCCAGATTCCGGGTCAACTCCGGATTGCCGACGAGACGCACAGCCCTCTTCTGAATGGAATCCAGCAGCTTTAGGGTATGCTTTGGTGCGGCACCCCAGATATGTGAGCAATATTCTAAGCACGGTCTTATTTGCGCTTTGTACAGCAAGAGCAACTGCTGCGGTGTATAGAGTTTTTTGTTGCGAAATAGCGCACCAAGCTTCTGGGAGGCTGATTTTGCGATGTTAGCAACATGGTCATGCCATGACATATTGCTGTTGACCGAGACACCCAGCAGCCCGATTGACGAGGATGAAGGAATGGTCGATCCTGCCATAATGATGTCAGGGCCCGCTGCATTGGCCCTCTTAGTAAACGTTGCTGCTTGGGTCTTTGCTGCATTGAACTGGACCAAATTTCGGTCGCCCCAAGTTTGAACTTTCTCCAGGTCTTGATTAATTGCTGTAATCTGCTCCTGTCTGCGGTGATGAGTCTCAGTCGCTGGTAAGGGTTTTTCTGATCTAAAGTGGGAGATAAGGGTACTGTCATCTGCAAAACTGTAAACAGGATTATTCGTTTCGATAAGCAGGTCATTAATATAGATGAGGAACAGAGTTGGTGAAAGTATTGCGCCCTGAGGCACGCCCGCGTTGATGGTGAATGTGTCCGAGATGTGTCCATCGACTGCAACGTGTAGGGATCGGTTCTTAAGGAAACTGGCCAGCCAGCTGCAGAGAGAGGCGGGCAGTCCCAAGGACGGCAGTTTGTTGAGCAGTCCGTCATGCCAAACTCTGTCGAATGCCTTTGAAATATCCAACGCAATCGCTCGAGACTCTCCGTAGTTTTCAATTGCTCTACTCCATATATGAGTGACATAGGCCAATATATCTCCTGTCGATCTCTCTTTGCGAAAGCCGTATTGATTATCGCTGATTATTCCGTTGCTCTCGAGGTACTTGAGTAGTTGCTGGTTGACTACACGTTCCATGACTTTGGAGATTATTGGAAGCAAGGCAATCGGGCGATAGTTTGAGGGCGTGGTTTTCTTGCCTTTTTTTGGAACAGGTTGCACTCGAGCGACTTTCCAAGAGGATGGGTAAATCCCTTTTTTGTAAGAAAGAGAAAAAAGCCTGGAAAAAACAGGTGTTAGTTCGTTGGCGCAGTTCTTTAGCACGATGGCAGGTATTCCGTCCGGTCCTGATGCCTTTTGCGTATCTGGTTCTTTAAGGATTTTGCGAATATCACGATGAGAAAACTTGACTTCTGCCATGGTGGTGTTGATGTTCGGTATAGTGGGGAGAGTCTTGCCTTGGGGCACGTCTAAGGTAGAGTGCGATGAAAACATTTTGGCGAGCATGTTTGCTTTTTCCTTGGCTGTAGTCGCCGTGATGCCACGTTCGTCTGTCAAAGGTGGGAGAGACGTTTCTGTAAAGTTGTTACTTACTGCCTTTGCTACCGACCAGAAATTCCTGGAGCCACTGGGGCATTGCAAAAGTTTATTCCTGATCCTTTGATTGTGTTTGTCCTTAGTTTCGTCGATCACAAGCTTGCACTCGTTTCTCGCTTCGATAAAATAATTGCGATTTTCAGCGGTCTGATTTTGCTGCCAGTACTTATAGGCTTGCTGTTTCCTTCCTACAGCTCTTTCGCATCTTTTGTCGAACCAGGGCTTTCCTTTTGATGGTAACTTGATGGAATTTGGGATGTATGCTTCCATTCCTGAGGAGATTACTTGCATGATCTCTTCGCAGCAGTCTGACGGGTCGTCAGTGGCAAAGCAGACGTCGAGCCAAGGAAAATCTAGGTAAAACTGCCTCAGATCGTCCCAGTTTGCAGAATTGTAATGCCAGATTTTGCGAGGCAATGGTGGATCCTTCTGTATGGGTGGCAATTCACAAACCGTTGTAATAAGTTTGTGGTCGGAGGTACCTAATGGCGGACCAACTGTAACCTTGTACTGGTCAGGATTGGTGGTCAGAAAAAGATCCAGGAGGGCGGCGAATTCGCCCCTCTCTGAGATTCGAGTTGGTTCGTCTACAAGTTGAGTAAGCCCGCAGCTGATGGCAAATGCTTCAGCTTCTCTACCTTCGTTGTCGGTCTTGTTGTGATGTTTGAGCCAGTTGGTGTTGTGGGCATTGAAGTCTCCCAGAACGATTATTTCTGAACTGGGGTGATCGACCTGTATTGAGCCAAAGGTGGTAGCTAGTGTTGAGAAAAAGCTTTGGTAGGCTCTATCGCTCGGAGGGCGATAGATACAACATATAAACTTGGTTAATCCCTTGGGGGTGAACTTGAGCCACATGACGTCAAGGTTGTTCGGTTCGAGTGTTTCCTCGCGGTGACATGAAAGGTCGCTTCGGACAAAAAGGCATATTCCGAACTTATATCTAAATCGGGTATGTAAGTATGTAATATTGCATTGGTATATAAGTCCGGTCAGAGCTTTTTTGATAAATCCAAAATCTCTATCGCATGGGAGAAATGAATGCCTCTAGACAGGAAAATATTGATAATTCACTTTAAATCTTCATACATGGTAAGATTTTTTAAAAAATTCGAACAAGGATATTATTTCGATTTTGACCTCCGCAAGGATCACTAAATACGTGTAATTCCGCGACAGTATCTGGAATTTGCTTAATACAATCTTGCACTCTGGTCCTGTTTGTCGAGCTGGTTTTGCTACGCCTTTTTGACTTAAATAATTTTTTCTAGTAATCGAGATATACCTGTAAACGACACCACGAAAATGACTGTATAAAGGTAACAAGTCCCGGACTAGTTCCCTTTATACACTCAACAAAATCTTTGTTCTATGATATTTCGCGTATGGTGAGCGGGAGAAGTTTCTTTTATAGACTCATTGATCCGGTGACTTTGATTTTACAAAACGTATATTTTAGTTTAATTTTGTAGAAATGTGGACTTGTACCCTTTATACAATAACCGCTTCAATTGATTTGCTCATATAGTATTTTCTCCTTTTATAAAATTGTTAATTTTCATTGCTTAGTAATCTCCAATTTAATTAACATTTTTTTTACTTATTTTCTTTTTACACAAATTACGATGTTATTCTTTCCTGTTCATTCAGTCTTCATTTTAGACGTCTTCTCTTTCCGACTTATTTTCGCTTTTGATTTCACGCTTCTTCAGAATGTTTATTGAGATTTATTTTTTTATTTTGACTCATTATCAGTTTTTATTTAGTGCCTTATGTGTTTGTTGTTTTGCGTTTCGATATCAGTCTCTCTAAATACAACATTTTTTAAATTTGTAAGAAAGCTACTCTTCCAATGAATTACTATTGTTTCTAGCATTAATACCTAGAATCAATCGCTGTCTGCTGTTGCTAAATTTCTTATATTTACCATCATTATCAAAGTAATTTTCGGAGTCTTGGTATCATGACCCTCTTTTATATGGCGCACTAAAGGGAAGTGTGTGCGAAAATGTTGATTGACACGAGTCTTGAGTAGTTGTAAATTGGTAAAAAGGGGGGAAACAGATGTCCTGGGAGTGAGTTTCACATTGATGCAGTGCGCCTGACAAAGAATTTCTTGTAGGCGACGTTGGAGCTGTTTCCAGTTGTACTGGAGATTATTGGAAGCAGCTTTAGGGTGTGGTTAGGTCCGACGCCCCAGATGTTTGAGCAATATTCTAAGTACGGTCTTATTTGCACTTTCTAGTAGCTGCTGCGGTGTATACAATTTTTGTTGCGAAATAGTGCACCAAGCTTCTGCGAGACAGATTTGCAATGGTAGCAACGTGGTCATACCAGGACATATTGCTTTCACCGAGACGCCCAGTAGTCCGAGGATGAAGGAATGGTCGATTATGCCATAATGATATTAGGGCTTGCCGTATTGGCTTTCTTGGTAAACGTGGCAGCCTGGGTTTTTGCTGCATTGAACTGAACCAAATCTCTGCGCCCCAAGTTCGAACATTCTCCAGATTTTGATTTATTGTTCTAATCTGCTCCTCTCTGCGGTGATAAGTGTCAGGCGCTGGTAAAGGTTTTCTTGATGTAAATTGCAATCTGCAAAACTTTAAACATAATTATTGGTTTGATATAGATGAGGAATAGATTTGGTGAAAGTGTTGCTCCCTGAGGCACTCCCGCATTAATGATGAATGTGTCTGAGATGTGTCCAACAACTGCAACGTGAAGAGACTGGCAAGCCTGCTGCAACGAGACGCTGGCAGTCCGAAGGACGGCGGTTTGTTGAACAATTCGTCAAGCCACACTCTGTTCAATGCCTTGGAAATATGCAATTAAAACTTACTAAAAAAGCACCAGCAATTTCAATTTCCCATGTTATTGTTATGTTGTCCTGTAAACTGGACTAAGCATATTATCCCTGATTCATTTTCAGATCCATTGGCCTTCAAGCTCATTTAGTCTAATAACATAAGAATCAAATCAAATCTAAATAGTTTGTCTGAGTGCGTCCCGATTATTATGAGTATTATGTAGCTTTTTCATCGATGTATATCTATTATTTTTCCAACTCACACTACTTGTATCCTCTTTATGAGAAGTGAGATGGTATTAGAGTTGATAGCATTTAGATAATGGGAAAAATGCTAATATTCATTCTAAGTGATTGTATAAAATATTTATAATAATAATTTAGAGAAGCAAAAAAATTAATACCGTTTCAAAAAAATAGCAACTAAATGGCAAATAATTTCATGGCAAAGATGCCCTAAGACCTTTCGAATAGTACTAAAATATTTATGGTACTTTTAAAAACTTTATTGAACCTTTGTGGTTTTCCTAGGTTAAGCAATTAGCGGATTCTTAAATATCTTTACGTATATTTTTCAGGATGGCCACCATATGTATACCAACCATTTGGAGTAAGCAGACAGGGTTGGGTTGATTGGTTGTTGTCTAAAGTAAGGAATTTAGTACGAAAAATCGTTCTTTTCAAACTCAAGGTTGCACAATTCCTGCTCCCTAAAAGAATCTTCTATGGAATAATTCCCAGAGAACTACTGCAGATGTTGGAAGGTCCCAGACAATTTGTAAGTTTTAGTCACATAACAGCATAAATAGGCATCCAAAAATATTGACTAAAATGAATTGAAATTTTGTGAGCAAAGTAAGAGATATGATGCCTAATTTTTATTAGATATTTTAGTTGTAACTATATCTAGGAAGTTTTTGAATAAAGCTATATTGTACATTTTTGACAAATTTTGTCAAGGATATAATATCTTAGTGAAATGCTCCTCTTTTAAACTTCATAATATCATAAAAAATTAATGATTTATTGCTCGCAAATGAATTTTTCCTAAATAGGACAGGAAGTAAATATAGTAATCAAAGATACAAATTTAATTCGTTGCATTTATTACAAATAGTTTTAATTTTGAAATGTTCTGCGCATCCCAGTTTTCCAAATTTTATCCTAATTCTAATAAAAGCATTCTTCTGCGATTTGGATATTTTTATTTCCAATCCAGGTTGGTATATATTCAAAGTTTATAGGCATTTATGGATATTACAACAAGAACTTTAACCCTGTATTTGGTATTACGAAAATTAAATGATGACTGGGCGTTAAAAGAGACATTTCTTTTTTTGAAAGTGGTTAGACGTATCGAATTATGTTTTCGTGGCCGAGAAATATGTAATTTTTCTAACCCTTTTCTTGCCATAAGAACAAACATTTGGTGACAAATTACCCTAGAAAATTTTTGTCGTGCATTTTTTAATACCATTCCTATTCGGAGTTTTTCTTAGCTTAATTAATGATAAGTTTTTACCATTTTTATTGGCCGCCATATTTTGCAAATTTTCCCTCAAGCATTTTTTTATATTTCAGATTCCAACAAATGTGCAACTTTATTAATATCTGTTACAGTGGACAAGCCAAATATTGTTTTTCTAAGCACCGAATAAAAACGATTTGAACTTAGTGATGTGTTTTATTTACATTTGATTCCCATTGTACCTATAGGCGCAAACCCATAGATTATTTTGTAGGAAACATTTATTCTTACTAAACTGATCAGTTAACAGATCATTATGCGGATTTTCAAGAAAGCTCAAAATGATAAAAAAACAAATTATAACCCGCAAGTTCAATTTTTAAATTGTTAAAACGGAGGGTCAATGAAATCTTGCACATGCTCAATTAAAATTCGATTACTAAAAACGCATATTAGGTATACTTTCTACTTTAATTTAACAAATTTAAAAATATGGACTTACCTATTTGTTTCAAATTCAAACAAGATTATTAAATAATTTTTACATAAATTTGAATCAACTGATTCAAAATGCATCTGAAACAGCAGATATTTTGGGTAAAAATAATCTTGTCCGTTTGTGCTTGTGCTAAAGTAAATTTTAAATCCTTTTAAGGATTTCGTTCGATAAGGAAGCACAATTTAGTCTAAACTATTTAAGCACCATGTTCATGAAACCATTACCGGCTACCAAAAGCTCATGAAGGTAGAGATACTATGAGAATTCGCGGCCAGAAAACCACCGGTGGAGGCTCATATCTTGAAATTTGTCTTAAAGCAATCCCTAGTCTAAAACTATACTCCAGGGAAATAAGGTAAAAAAAGAGGCCATCTGCGGAATGAGGCCGAACAAGCTGAATTTTTGCAGAGACCTTCGTTTTGATGTTCCAATGGAGCACAAAAAAATCTCATGTGCCTACCCTTGTGCGTCTTGAGATATCGAAGGTCAAAGGTCATGAAAATCGGTTTTTCGCGAAAATCTCGCTTCCAGTGCATCTGACGTCGTAAGAACCCATAACAAAACTTACGTAAAATAGTATTCTCTATAAAATTGTTCATATACATTTTTTTCGTACGACCAACCGTTTTCGAGATATAGCATTATAAAGCGGGAGCGCGCATTCGTAATAAGTAGTACTGTATTATACGATCATCTGCAAAAATATTTTGAGTATGAATTAAGTCCATATCCAACATCACTATTTGACAATGAGGGCATGCGAAAAACCGCAAAATCAAAATTGTATAATATGATGGAGCCTGTCAATATTGAACTCAATGAAGATAATGTAACCTACGTCATCGATGGTGGATTTTTGCTACATCGTGTCGTATGGAAAAAAACGATACTTTCTCCGACACTCTGGATAGATATGTTACATATTTGCAAAGGCATCTTGGTTCTAATATAATTGTTATATTTGACGGATACTCAGACAACTCTAGAAATATAAAAGCAATGGAGCAATTAAGACGAAGCACTGCACTGTCTACATCTTATGAAGTTCGCTTTGATGCAACAATGATTGTGCCAGTCACCCAAGAAAAGTTCTTATCAAACCGATTCAACAAAAAGAATTTTATTGAATTGCTTATTGAACAACTACAAGCTGCCAACATCGTCATCGCTACAAATCAAGCTAAGGATGATGCAGATGTTCTAATTATCGAAACAGCCATGGAAGTATCGGAAAAAGAAAGAACCGCCGTCATCATTAGAGAAGACATTGATTTGCTTGTTCTCTTAATAGGACGAACTCAGTCACATCACCGACAAATTTTCTTAAAGAAAATTGGCAAAGGGACTACATCAACACGAATTTATTCGTCTCAGAGTCTCGACAAATATCGTCTTTGCAAAGAACATATTTTGTTTTTGCATGCCCTCACTGGATGCGAGACTACATCGGCACTATTCAACAAAGGAAAACTTCAGGTTATGACAATGTTTGAGAAACATCCCGATTGGACTCACTCGGCTCAAATATTTCAAGCAGAAAACTGCCCGCCAGATACAGTATTTCAGAACGGAAAGCATTTTCTGTTAGCTATGTATAGTGCTCCAAAAGATGAAGTGAACCTTGATAAATTTAGATACACCCAATTCATTAAGGCTACACGACTTAATAAACCTGTTTAATTGTCATCCCTTCCTCCTACCAGTGAAGCAGCTCGACAGCATATTTATCAGGTCTACTTCCAAGTACAGATTTGGCTAGGGCAAAATCTACAACCCGAAGAATGGGGTTGGGATTTAAAAAACGACATATTACAGCCGAAAACAACACTACTGCCACCTGCTCCAGACGAACTATTAAATACAATATTCCGTAATTGTAAAAAGGGTGCGCAGTGCGGGTGTAGAAAAGTCGGGCTGCCATGCTCCAAAGTTTGTGGTCAGTGTCAAGGACAGGCATGCCTGAACCCGTCAACAGAGTTGCAAAACATCGAAGACTTCAGTGACCTTGAGCCTGAAGAGGTTTTGCCAACAGACATAGAGCCAACAGATATAGAGGAAGCATCTGACGAAGATAATGTGTTGATGGAGGTGCTAGTGGAACCCGACGAAGACGAGGAGGGAGGTAAGGAAACATAAGGCGCGTAGCGCCAGGTGCAAAAAAAGATAGATTAATGTTAAAAAACTTTTCCTAAGGTTGGGCCTACTGGGGATACCATGTCAAAAAAAACGCGCCTTGCATTCTACTTCAAAAGTGGTGTGGAAAAGAATGTATTTTTTGTTATTAATTATTTATTATGTATTTTTTTATAAATAAACAAATTTTTAACGGCTTTAATAATGGGAATTTAATTTTCCAGTCTAACAGATTAATGAAAATGCTTTTATATTTATAGGTCTGCAGTATAATACAGTATTACCTATTACGAATGCGCGCTCCCGTTTTATCATGCTATATCTCGAAAACGGTTCTTCGTACGAAAAAAATGTATATGAACAATTTTGTAGAGAATACTATTTTACGTAAGTTTTGTCATGGGTTCTTATGACGTCAGATGCACTGGAAGCGAGATTTTCGCGAAAAACCGATTTTCATGACCTTTGACCTTCGATATCTCAAGACGCACACGGGAAGCCATATGAGAGTTTTTTGTGCTTCATTAGAACGTCAAAACGAAGGTCTCTGCAAAAATTCAGCTTGTTCGGCCTCATTCCGCAGAGGAAGTTTTATTTCTCTGGAGTACTATGCACAGGCATATTTAAATTGTGATCAAACTGCATAAAAGAAGAACTTTATATAGCTGAACTGTCACATATTTCGGGACATGAGTGTCCACAGGCGACAGTGATCCAAAGGAGTTTCAGGTATACGTGGAAATGGTGTGCCACGCTTTTTCTTGTCTTCCGATTTTATTTAGTTACCTTCACTTCGTATTAGGTTATACCTGCGGTTTAATACTTGTTGAAAACTGGATAAATGTAAGTAAATAAGTTTGTTTATCACTGACTTATGGCAAGAGAAAGCTAGTTATAAAAAAATTGCGAAATCCGAACTGAGCCAATTAAGAGAACTTCAAATAAATATGCCAATTAACTGTGAAACTGACTGATTTAATAATAAAAGCAAACCCCCGTTAACCAACCCTAGTATGTAAAGTAAATCCCCAGTTACACAGCAAGTCAGGTAAATAATATGCATTTAGCACTAATCATTGGTTAGGAGAACGAGTGTAATAGCCGAAATATAACTACGAATGATAACCAGATATAAGATAAGAAAGTAGTAAAGATAATACTAAATAAGTTACCTGTTACCAAAACAAGTAAGCGTTAACATTAACTGCATGGATACCGAACTACCCAGGACATGATCATGTGCTGTTCACATGTTTCGAGCCCTTAGGACGTAATACTAACTAGTTATCGTCTGGTTACAAATATAAAAACGTGGAGACTACCAAAAAAAAAATGACAGCGCGCTATTGAAATTAGCCAGTTATGATGATAAAAACAAAGCATCCTTTAAACTAAATCGTTTCAAGAAAAAACACCCTTTTGAAGATATGGTTTATCCAGCAGTGTCTTCATCTCCACCTGACACCTAAGTTTGTATCACTAAAGTGCAATTCCAGAGCACCATCCGCACGAAGAGCAATAGAAACCGCACGAAGACTTTGGCTGAAAGAAGAGGTAAAATTCCACTACAATAATCTTAACAATATTAACATCAAGTTAAAATTTATTTACTTTACTTTAAATGCGATGCTTGCCCACTTAGAATTTACTTTGTTTGATTATAAGTTTCGGGATGAAGTGGAACAAGAAGGCGGGAACCGTTTTTAGAAGCTGAGTGACAAGATACGTGCTCTTAAAAGAAGCTAACCGATCATCAAGAGAAAATAATTCAATAAATCTAGCCAATTATAATCATGATTTTCACGGCCGTTTTATAAATTTATCTGATGTAGTTTTTTCTGATGCAGAAACAAACAAACGTTCTTAATAATAATTTAAAGTTTAATTTTCATAATAAAATTAACACGGAGGCCAAAGAAACACTTGCCATAGAGGCTGAAAATATTCTACAGTCGACTGACATTGTTAATAAGAATATCCTCAGAGCTAAAATTATATCAGTGCTCAATCAACCGGATAGGCAAGAGGGTGGATATTTTTCTAATAGAAACTTTCTCTTCATTAACTCTATTAAAAAGAAAATTAAAGATAATGATTTAGTCTTTACGAAGGCAGATAAAGGTTCCTGTTTGGTTGCTTTAAAGAGGATAGATTACATTGACAAGGTATCAAATTTTCTAAGTTCTACAGACTTCGATCTTCTCCCTAGAGACCCCACCAACGCCTTTTTTGACAAGGTAAAGAGAGCTCTAGACATGACACTAATCACTATTGAATACTTTAACTCTAATAAATATAAGCTTTACCCTATGAACGCCAAAACACCACTCCTATACGGTTTACCTAAAATACACAAAGACAATATACCTATTAGACCGGTAGTATCACTCGTAGACTCACCTGTGTATAAGCTTTCCTCTTGGCTCAATGGGATTTTAAAAGAAGTCACCGGTTTTGTGTCTCCTTTTTCAATAAAGAACTCGGTTGATTTCTCCAAACAAATAAAAACTTTAAACATTCCTAACAATACAGTTCTGGTATCCTTGGATGTTAAGAATTTGTTTCCCAGCATACCCCCTCAGGACTGTATCGATTTGGTACAGAAAATGCTGAAAAGTAGGTTGGATTCCTTATTAGCCGAAAACCTTTCATTACTCCTCACTATTGTCTTGGAACAAAATGTCTTCCAATTTAACGGAAAGTTTTTCAAACAAAAAGAAGGGTTGGCCATGGGATCTTGCTTATCTCCATTTCTTAGTGAAGTGCTCATTTCTAACTTAGAAAGAAAAATTATAGGTAGTAAGTATAGAGACTCTATTGTTTTCTATAAACGGTACGTTGACGATGTCTGTATGCTTTGGAGCGGGGGAGAGGAGCTGTTGTCGGAATTTTTGATTTTCATTAACACTCTACATCCAAAAATTGAGTTCACTATGGAGAGAGAATCTGACAATTCTTTAGCTTTTCTAGATCTATACCTAAAAAGAGCTAATAATAGAATAGAATTTGAAATTTTCAGAAAACCTACCTCTACTGACAGTGTCATCCCATTCAATTCAAATTCACCAGTTTCCCATAAATATGCCGCATTTCATTCTTTATTTTACAGACTTTTCAACATACCTTTAAACAGAACTTCATTTAATAAAGAATTTTCCATCATTAAACAGATTGCAACAAATAACTTCTTTCCACTTAAATCAATTAATAAAAGGTTTTTTAAATATAGAAATAAATATGCACTCTCCTACAACTTAATACATAATGAAAATACATCTATTCACTCTTTCAGGTCACTTACATACTTTGGCCATTTATCCACCAAAATTGCCCGACTCTTTTCTCCCTATGGTATTTCTACATCTTTTAAAACCGATAACAACTTAAAGAAACACCTAGTTAGGTTAAAATACACAGTTCCGTCTCTATCGTCATCTGGGGTATACGAGATTAAATGCAATGACTGTCCCGCAGTTTATATTGGTCAATCAGGTCGAAAAATTTCTGTCAGAATTAGTAAACATAAATCACAATTTTATAAGTACAAGGACACAGACATCACCGAAACTAAATCCTCATTTGCCAATAATTTGCTTTCGTGTGAACACAGTTTTCCACCAAATGAAAATGTTAGAGTTCTTCATTCCTGTAATAAAAGTAAAAAACTTGATTTGTTAGAAACATTAGAAATAAGAAGAGCGTTCAAAAGCCCTCACATCTCGTGTGTTCATGAGATTTGTCTACGAGCCCCATCTTGTTTTTAATAACCTGAATACTAACCATTAGCATTGTTCAAAAACCATTTTTGAACACGTCTTCAAATCTAACGATTTAATTTTTGTACAGTTTAACATTGCACGCCACTGTCCTCGCATTCCAAACAAATTAATACGTTGGTGATACTACTAACGCCATCTCTTGTTTACCACGTTTATCCACTGCGTCGGCAGGCTAGAAAGCTAAAAGTTAAGCGTACTCAAAAGGCCTCCGACCAATCATAGCGCTTCCCGCTTTATCCGGGCGGTATTACTAGCGCCATCTGTTGTAACCACCTTTACTCATTTGCAGCCGGCCGCGCATCCTAAACTCATCTGACCAATCATAGCGTTTCCCGCTATACTCCGGCGACCGAGTCGACCAATCACGGCGCATCCTACAGGATAGTCAGTTCACTCAAACTAAAATTCCCTAAAATTCATATCTTTAATATTCAAATTTCATGAAAACTAATCAGCAGATTTCAACCGGATTTGTATTAAAATTCATAATATTAATTTAGGCAACGGGTCGTGTTAAGTTTTTACACAATATCTCTGTATTTACATTATTGCCCTTTCCATGCCCTAAGCGGTGCATCTTCTCCCACCAGAAGGGGCGGTAACAACTCCAAGTTGCTCTAGTTCCCAAGTTCTAGAATTCAGTATTGAGTACGAAGTAGTCTTGTCTTGAACCTCGACCATGTAAGTCGCAAAAAGCGCACCCCCGGTTCTAGCCGGCTGGCGCGAGGCGCCATGCCGGCAAGTTTTCACGTTTTGAGACCTCATAATCTATCTAGTTCATTACTCAAGTGATATAGTGATATCCTGGCATAATCATCGTCACATCAAGCCTACAATAAGGTATTTATTGGCAAACTTAATGCCATTATTCTCCCGCCAAGCAATGGCGTCCCAATTGGTCTTATCCATGGGAGTTGTACAATCGAGCCCTGTCTCGAACCACACCGCACTCAATAGAGCCTAGTCTCTAAATCTCAAGTAAGTAAACGAACATGTTTACAATCACATTCTTACTAAGCCTACAAAAAGGCATTTTTCGGCATCTACTGCCATTATGGAGACCGACTGATCTCTAGTACTA
>MU195041.1:5182-16958 GCA_016904865.1 Pissodes strobi | reverse complement strand
AATACTTTAATTTTGGAAAAACCATGTCTTGTGGGCCTAGTTAAATTGGATCTTTTTTAATGCTTAATGACCTTTTATTTTCAAAGGATTTTTTATAATTTTTGGATATGTTATGGCCTAAAATATTAGATCCAAAAAGAAATTTGTAAAGCGGGTCTACTTCAGTGGCGTACATTAAAATTTAAATTATATTTTTTTAATTTTAAAAATTTTAATTAGATTCAAAATTTCTGTACGCCAATGAAGTAGACCCGCTTTGCAAAGTTCTCTTTGATTCTAGTGTCTTAGGCCATAACTTATCCAAAAATGATAAAAAATCCTTTACAAATAAAGTCACTAAGCATTGAAAAAGGATCCAATTTAATTTGGCCCACGAGACATGGCTTTACCAAAATTAAAGTATACATTTTAATTTTGTTTGTAGTAACCTGGTTTTTAAAGGTCAATATTCCGAACCGCTTTTTTGCACCTTTTTACATCTTTATTTCATTTGGCCGATTTTTGCAACGACCTGAAATACATTGGTTTGGAAAAATACCCCCTTTTCTGTATGCCACTGAAGTAGAGCCTCTTTGCAAAGTTCTTTTTAATCTCAATACCTTGGACAATATCATATCCAAAAATGATAAAAAGCCCTTGAAAATAAAAAGTTACCAAGCAAATTAAATTGGATCCTTTTTTTAATGCTTAGTGACTTTTTATTTGCAAAGGATTTTTTATCATTTTTGGATATGTTATGGCCTAAGACATTAGAATCAAAGAAAACTTTGCAAAGCGGGTCTACTTCATTGGCATACAGAGATTTTGAATCTACTTAAAATTTTTAAAATTAAAAAAATAATAATTTTAAATTTTAGTGTACGCCACTGAAGTAGACCCGCTTTACAAATTTATTTTTGACTGTAATATCTTAGGCCATGACATCCCAAAAAATGATAAAAAATCCTTTGTAAATAAAAGGTCATTAAGCATTAAAAAAGATACAATTTAACTTGGCCCACAAGATATGGTTTTCCAAAATTAAGGTATTAATTTTTATTTTTGTTTGTATTGACCTAGTTTTTAATGGTCAATATCACGAACCCTTTCAAATCTTTTTTGCCCATTTCTACATCTTTATTTCATTAGGCCGATTTTTGCAACGACCTGAAATACATTGGTTTTGAAAAATACTCCCTGTTCTGTGCGCCACTTTGCAAAGTCCTTTTTAATCCCAATACCTTAGGCCATAACATATCCAAAAATGATAAAAAATCCTTCGAAAATAAAAGGTCATTAGGCATTAAAAAAGGATCCAATTTAACTTGCCCCACAAGACATGGTTTTATCAAAATTAAAGTATCAATTTTAATTTCGTTTGCATTGACCTGGTTTTTGAGTGGTCAATATTCCGAACCCTTTCAAATCATTTTTGCCCATTTTTATATTTGTATTTCATTTGGCCGATTTTTGCAACGACTTGAAAAACATTGGTTTTGAAAAATACTCCCTTTTCTGTACGCCACTGAAGTAGATCGTCTTTGCAAAGTTCTTTTTAATCCCAATAGCTTAGGCTATAACATATCCAAAAATGATAAAAAATCTTTTGAAAATAAAAAAGTTATTAAGCATTAAAAAGGGTTCCAATTTAACTTTGCCCACAGTGTATATTATAGCCTTATGTATTTTAATTTATAAATTCTTAGCATTTTCAAAAATAAAAGGCATACAAAAAGTACCAAAACACCAAACTTTATTGAATATCACATATGTATTTCTCTCAAAAGGTAAATACAATTATAATTCGGTGTTTTCATTGGTCGAACATAAGCACGTAGCATAAGAAGTTGAAAGTTGGTCAACTTCTTATGTCAAGCTTATGTTGTGTCTTATGTTATGTCGATCTATAGATTGCCTGACTCAAACTTGAATGTTTAACTTCTTATGCTGTTGTTGTTATGTCAATCTATAAATCCAGCTTTAAATTGTAGATATTAGGTTAATTATTTTACTTGTTAACCGTATATTATTGTTATGTACCTGCCCAAATAATTGTCCCTAAAATGTTAATCAATTGTCATCTAAAAACTATGCTAGTCAATTTACCTCTAAACTTATCCAAAACATGAATTTACCTTCTCTCAAATAACAATAATTATTGAATCGCGTGACATAATCAAATCTTAAAAATAAGAATAGCAGGAATTATTATGGAATAAATGTTCAATTGGTTAAACACATTGTAAATATCCATAGACATATAACTACTATATGCCTATGTAAACATCATTGTTTATCCTTAAGTAAAAATTTAAAATTTTTGCTTTCAAGATTCAGTTTTTCCCAGTGCACTAAAGATTTCTAGAGCAGTACCTATTTATAAAAAGGACTCACAGAAGGACCTAACAAATTACTGGCCAATATCAATAATAATTGTTCCTTTTCTTCAAAAATATTTAAGAGAACATTAAAATCTTTTTAGTAGTAAACAGTTTGGTTTCAGAAATGCAAAATCAACAACAATGGCTGTTAACTAGTTAATTGAACTGGTTAATGAGGATCTTAAGAGAGAAGAATATACTGCTGCCACATTCTGTGATCTGAGCAAGATGTTCGATTGTGTGTCTTTCGCCACTCTTGCAATGGAGTTAAATTTTTCACTTTGATAAAACTGATAAAATCTTATCTTGTGGGTAGATCTCAAGTAGTTGATATAAATGGCCTTCAATCTGGATTCTATGAATACAGTATGGTGTCCTTCAAGGATCAGTGCTAGGACAGCTACTCTTTCTGGTCTATATTAATGACCTAGAGTGCAGTGATTCCAGTGCTGATTTTACTATTTTTACAGATGATTCAACTGTAGTTAAAAGAAATTTAGTTGTGGACAACTTACAAGTAGCGGTAACGGAAACACAGTCGAATGTTGCAAATTGGTTTACGGCAAATCAGTTAGCTATGAATGTATAAAAACTCTGCATCTCGACTCGAAATATAGATTTGCATTGTTCTAATGAGCCAGTAACGTTTTTGGGGCTGAAATTAGATTCAAAGCTTTTATAGAGTGCCCACATAGAGTGTATATGAGCTAAAATTCCTACTGTAGTTTTTGCACTTTCAAGTTTAATTGTAAATGTTTCTCCAGGGGTCGCTCGATCAGTGTATTTTGTGTGTGTCCATTCTAGGATATCTTATGGTATCTTAATCTGGGGGCATGCCACCTAAGGGAGCCGTGTTTTTTTCCCTTCAAAAAAGGGCCATAAGAATCCTTCAAAATCTTCACTATACATCTGATTGTAGAATGTGTTTTCAGACTAAACATCTTAACAGTTCCTTGCCTATATATTTTTTGCTGTTTATTGCATGTCATTGTAAAAGCAAATCTTGAAGATTATGAAACTTATGAAAATGTTCATTCCCATCTAACTAGGAATAATAACAATATTTATACTGATTTTCATCGAATAAATCATATGCAAACAGGGATATCTTTCTATCGATCCCTGTTTTATAATAAATTGTCCTTCCACATAAGGACCTTACCTATTAAAACCTTCCAAATAAGAATCACAGAGTATCCTATTTCAAGACGTTTCTATAGCATTCGTGAATAATTATACAAGAATTTTAGTGATATAACGTAATTACTATTCCTGTAAATTTTTTGACTTGTGTAAAACTTCTGTTATGGCACTAATAAATATTTTGTATTTGTATTTGTAATACATAAATAGAATTATTTTATAGAAAAGTGTTTTTTTTTATTCCATGTTGTGGCGCTTCCCTTTATTGTTAACAAAAATGGTTTACATTTTTTTTTATTTAACTTCTGTAATAATGTATAATTTGAAACCTATTTTTGTGCTTCATCATTTCTTGGTGGTTCTTTTTAACCATTTTTTAAAACCTACACAAGTAACAAATAGAATTTGATATAAAGTTTTTACTTTCAAGCGCAGTGTTTACTAGTATTTTATAGCTAAACCTTATTTAAATATGAAAATAGATATATTAAAGTTAATATACCTACATAGGTATATATGATATGAGTATATGAAATCTACTTATTTAACAACTCTTGGTTCCTTGTAAATGTTTATCGATAGTTTAAGAAATGTGAAGTGGGTACAGAGCTGTTTTTTCCATTTTGCATCTTCCCTGGAGGCTTTAATTCAGGAGCTAGGAAGTATAAATACAAAAGTTAAAGAGTTGTTTACTTATTATCTCCCAGATGTATAAAAGAAAATAAACGCGTATCGCAAAGTCAAAGCAGGTAAAAAAATTAGATGTTTTCTCCACTTTGTGGTGCGCATTTCTTTTTTATACATCTGAGAGATATTACGGTAAAAACTTTTTAACTTGAAACTTTTCTTGTAGCTCCTAAACATTTAATAACACACTTTTTTTGAAAAGCCCGCGTTTTTCGTTGCCCCCCTAGGAGGGCGACATCTAGTAGTAAAGGGATCGTTTGTATTGTTCATAACATCATATGGAAGCCGTATATTACAGATATCTTTGGCTACTTGATCACAAGGCAACAGATGGCGCGAACGACGCCTAATTTTGTGGCAACAAGTATAAGTACAGGAGAGTCAATTCTATCCCCCCTTAATATTTATCTATGGTTACGCATGAGATACTGTAGTGGGCAGATGCTTGTCTCTCTGATATAGTGAAGCCGAAGTCCAACGTGGAATCGAAGTTTTTGTATTTATACAAGGTTAACACTGTTTAGTTTTTATTTATGAACTCAAACATTTCCTTATATCTGTCTCTGGTATTTCGCGTCGTAATTGCATAAACAGCCCAGACTCGTCTTGTTATATATGTGGTAGTTTTACCATTTCCAGTCAATGGCCGAACATCAGTACATTTGTCAGGCAAGACTATTTTGCTTATTTTAAAGTTAAAATTAGTGACCAAGATAAACCATGGGCCCCTCACAAAGCTGCAAGTAATGTGTAGAGAGTTTACGGCTGTGGACGAAGGGAATACGTGGCAAACTTCCATAGTGAAAACGTGAGGCTACAACAAGGAAAACAAATAGAAAATGGAGTACCCCAGTTTACCGTCAGCTATACGTCCTGTGCCTCATTTAGCTGATATTCCAGTGCCATTTTTCCAAGAATTACCGTGTTTGGAAATAGAGAATGTGAAGATCGAAGTGACTCCAACGACGACGACTTTAAAGTTGACAATGATTCCGTTCGTAAAGATTTAATCAGCATGAGTTGAATGATTTGGTAGAAAATTTGGGACTGCCCAAAAAAGCTTCAGAACTGTTAGCGTCAAGACTGCATGAGAAACACTTCTTTGAAAAAGGAGCTAAGGTTACTTACTTTCTATCCAGAGAAAGTGCGTTTCTGCAGTACTTTCGAAGTGAGGACGGATTTGTATATTGCCATAACGTACGTGGCTTAATGAAAGTGTTGGGATTTTCAGATTATAACGTAACTCACGTAACTGAATGGTGCCTGTTCATAGATAGCTCAAAGCGGAGCTTGAGGTGTGTTCTCCTCCACAATGGAAATTTATACGGTTCAGTCCCAATAGGCTATTCAGTTTCATTGCATAAAGAATATGAAGACATAAAGAGAGTAATTGACTTGTTGCATTACAACATACACCGATGGATCATCTGTGTTGACTTTAAAATGAGCGGTGTCCTCCTTGGCCAGCAACGCTGATATACTAAGTAACCCTTTTTTGTGTTTGTGGGACAGCAGAGCTTGTGAAAAGCATTGGGTGTTGTCGAATGGGCCGCCCAGATCCGAGCTGAAACCTGGTGATCCAAACATTCTACTTCGGCCACCTTTTGACGGAAAAAATATTATATTTCCGCCTTTGCATATAAAACTAGGTCTCATGAAGCAATTTGTTAAAGCTGTGTCAATTGAAGGAGACTGTTTCAAGTAGGTATATCATTTCGGCATTTCCTAGCCGGCCATATGAAAAGATAAAGTCCGGTGTGTTTGATGGTACACAGATTTGGCAGCACATTAATGATGAACATTTCATTGAAACAATGACCGAACTTGAGAAGAATACTTGGTGGGCATTCAAAAATATTGTCAAACAGTTTCTTGGAATACACAAGCCTAGAATTACGTTGAAATTGTACAACAACTCTTGAAATGCTTTTATATCCTTGGTTGCAACATGAGTAATAAACTGCATTTCATTCATATCCATCTTGCTGACTTCCCGAAAAATCTTGGTGCTGTTAGCGATGAACAGGGCGAGCAATTCCACCAAGATTTGAAGGTCATGGAGGTACAGTATCAAGCTAGATGGAATGTCAGTATGATGGCGGATTATTGTTGAGGCATCAAGCGAGAATGTCCACATATTGAACACTCCAGGAAAAGCCATACACGAAGCGAAAACTTTTACCATATTATGATTTTTATTATTTGTATGAACACAATTTAACTTGTCGCAATATAATAACATCTGTATGAATAAAACTATTTTTTATTACGCATGCATCATAATCAACGATTATCGCACGCTGCAGCGTGCATAAAATGATGTTTATGATGCGCCTACTTTTTAAAAGGTTGCTATAGAAACAATTTTGATGATGTCAAATGTGACAGATTAATATATTCGTCAACATATACCTTAAGTTTAATATTTAAAACATGTTTGAGATTATGATGCATTCGTAATAAAAAATAGCGTATGATATACGTGTATAAGATGCCTTTAAAGCCCTTGCGACTTACAAAACACGTCGTGTTTTGAAATATGTCGCGCGTGCTTTAAAGGCCCTCTTATACACTTATATCATAATATACTATTAGGATATTTCGTCAGTTCTTGCTTTATTTCCCTTTGCATGCTTTTTTCTATTACTTTTAAGAAAAAGTGACGTGATAGACAAGAACTGCGAAGATTTCTGGATGGAACTTAGTCAAAAACAGGTCACAGATCCAAGCCAACCAAATTGCTGTTCCCCAGTGAATCGTAATTTGATTGGAAATTAAATTTATTTCATCTTAATTTCTGAATTATCTAAATTTTTATATATCTGCCCTATTATAAATATATGACGTAAAAGTCTTGTGCAAAATTTGCTTCGCCGTATTTGTGGCGCTAAAAAAATGATGACTTAAAGATCTGTTTAATATGCCACTAAGCCTGATTAATTCTATAATATGAATCAACATATTAATATTGTATTAAAGTTAACAACTTACCTATTGTTATTACTAAGGCTGTCCGAAACCAGAGCTCCACTAAAATTGGATAATGAAAAGGTCCTAACCAAATTAAAACTTTGGGCCAAATAATATCGATTGCTACATATAACTGCAGGGAGAAACTGAAACTTACTCCGATCGATATAAGAACCAGAACAAGTTGACCCAGGCTGAAAATTCGTCAAAAGCAAATGTAATTTTCTTAAATCGTATGCGATTATTAGATATTACTGAGAAAAACAAAATTTTTAAAGTGTACAGGGTAATAAACTAATATTCAGCAAAAGTAACAATCTTTAATGCATCTCGTTCTCTCTAAAACAGTTTTTGACATTTTTTGGTCTACGCTTTTTCCAAGAACCCTCAATATCTAAAAATAATTGTATTTTTTTAACTATGGGGTACAGTTTTGTAGGGCATTCTATTAGCAAAAATACGATGAAAGTTAAATTACCGATTTGTAAAGTGGTATGGCAAGTTTTCCAGATATTCAAAATGTCACACTACTATGTGCAGGATGGGTATATTTGCTGCAGATCATTCACTTTTTTTCAAGACAGGAGATACGAGATTTTTATAATCGTTAGAGCAAGCCGGATTTCATTCTGGATTTGCAACGAATGATCAACTTTAAACATTGATAGAGAGGTTCACTAACTCCGCCTGGAGGTGACAAGGGTCGAATTGAGTAAGCCTAAAGTCGCCCCTGCCTGTCCTAAGCCCGGATAAAGGAGGAAGGTTGAGCGTAGGGCTAACAATCCTATCTCGTAAAACAACCCATGTTATGAACACTAACGAGATACCTCGGAATCAAACGGATCTGCAAAGACGACCACAGCTATGGAAAAGGGAACGAAAATTGGAACTATGAATGTTTTAAGCTGGTACCGGCCTGGAGCAGCAAGAAAAACCATTGAACAGCTTGAGAGGATATGGACATAACAGCAGTACAGGAGATACGATGGACTGATACAGGAAACCAGAGAGTGAGCAAATCCATTGTTTTTTTATAGCGGTAGTCAAAATCAACGACACGAGTTCGGAACTGGTTTTGTGGTACCTATGTCAGGATTTGATGGACTCTGTAATCGAATTCAAACCAATTAATGAGAGAATGTGTTACATAAGGCTTAAATGTCAGTGGTATAACCATGCTCCCACCGAAGATAAAGATGAACCTACTAAGGAAGCTTTATATGACCAACTAGAAAGAACTCTTGCTTCAACACCTAAACAGGATGCTCTTATATTGCTGGGAGACTTTAATGCAAAGATAGGAAAGGAAGGGTGTAGCGACAACGGACTTCGGCTAGTAGATTTTGCGGCATCCAACAACCTCCTTATCAAATCAACAGCTTTTGAACACAAAAGAATCCACAAACAAACATGGATGTCTAACGATGGAATTTCCTTGTCAGAGTCAAGTTACGAGCAAGGATCTCAAGCAAAAAAACACCAAAACAGAACGGGTCCAAAGATGGAGTGTAGGCGCTTTTAAAGATAAAACCAGGATACAGGAATACCAGGAATCCTTAAGCACACTACTCGCAAACTCTGAACATCAAGCAAGCATTGACGATTGAGAGAGAGAGAGAGAGAGAGAGAGAGATATATATTATGGTATAGCACTATTATTAACCACATGTAGATATCCTGGTATATGGTAAAATATAAATCTCTGTCACAATTTTATTTTTGTCGTTTGTATAATATTTTGACTGTGGTAAGAGATGTAAGCCATTATGGAATTATAACATGTAATTCTTGAATTTGTTTTGTTGTTTTGTATGGGAAAGAGTCTTTTGAAAGTACGCCTGAATATGAAGGGGCGGCCTACCAACACGTTTAAAGAGGAAAGTCATGTATTGTGCCACCTCACAGAAACTTTTTTCCTTATGCTATAACTTCTGCACTGAGACCTACATAGCGCAAGATGGAGAGATCATTAGTATATCACTTCCGGATCATATTAGCAGTGAGAATTTGTGTTAAAGAACGGGTGTTACAGAGGTCCAAATACAAACCAACTCACATAGCAAAGCTTAAAAGAAAACGACGGCCGATGAACTAAAAAGTTGTTCGATTTAAGACCACGCGTAAATAAACGCAACCACCGAACATTAACTATACCCTACGAAGAACCACTCAACCGCGACAGCTTTGATGTGTATGTTCAGCGAGCGCTACAAAGGAATCGTAGTTTTTTGCTTGGTAACGGTTGACGGCTTTTCGCCGCATTTCAATAAAAACTGATCAGAAACGATATTTTTGTTTGCGGTATTTTTAATCAAATTTATGACGAAATTATTTATTTATAACACCCTGGTACTCAGGTTGGCTTTGGAAAAACTATTGATTTGTTTGCAGCGCCCTGTCAAACTTACGTTATGGTTTTTTATTAGCGTTATTATTTTCACCAAATAAATATTTTGATAGTTTGTATCCGACTGGCTGTTTCAAAAAATTTCAAAAGTTTTGGAGGCCAAAAAAATGTTATTCCAATTAGGGCTGGGCGATTATTAAAAGTAATAATCGATTTTCGATGATTTGTAATAGTCGATAATTCTCGATTAATCGACAAATCGAAATAATCGACTAACCGATTTCATCGATTAATCAATATAATCGATATAATCGATTAATAGAAATAACCGGTTAATTGAAATAATCGATTAACCGATATCATTGATAAATCAAAATAATCGTTTAATCGATTGGTCGAAATAGTCGATTAATCGATATAATCGTTTAGTCGAAAAAATTGATATCAATCGATATAATCGAAATAGTCTATTAATTGATATTTTTTGAAATGTCAATCGATCAGTCGATTAATCGGTTATTCGATTAATCGATTATTTCTTAAAAGTTAACCGAACCTGAAAATTCGGTAGAAACATTATTGCACCATACTGGTGCAAGACTGTTAGTTAGAAGTTATTACAAAAAGAGGTAATAAATCCTTTTGCTGAATCAGCAGATAAAATTTACAATTTAGTTTTAATTTGTAAATATGGGTTTGATGTACCTCGGGACAGTAAGAATATAAGCAAGTGTTTTTGAACAACAGCTGCACTGATGGTTCTATATTTTTTACTAGTTTGGTCCCTATTAGATTAATTTTTAAAAATAGCGATAACTCTGAAATACTTGTATGGCAAAATTGCACGCCCGCATCAACGCGTTTCTGTCGTCCAATTAACATTCATCTTGCTCGTGAGACTTCTGATTTAACCGTTGCAAAAAAAAACAAAATTTGGATCATCCAATTAAAAATTTAAAACCTCTGTTTTTACAACGAAGGAGCCCTTAATTTTCAAAATAATTTTTTAAAACGGTTTAAGAACCTAAAAATGATTTTTATACACGATATATGAATATAGATGATCCAAACATTCCACAATAAAGCATCTTTGTTTAAAACACGGTATTTTAAACGTTTAGTACTTAATAACTTTTATGTCATACCAGTACCTTATTGTGTTTTTATACCTTAGATACCATTTACATAATGGATCACTTTATGCCGTGCGGGCATACAGTCTACTTTATGGGCCGTGCGGGCATAAAGTACACTTTATGGACTCAAATAATTGAATTGAATTCGTATTTTTTTAAATATTTACATATTGTGAATGCAATAACGAACTAGTATGACATAAAAGTTTGTATGCCCCACGGGTATTAATAGATGTGTACGCCCTCGGGCGACTTATAACATTGTCGCCCTCAGGGCATAAACATCTACTTAATACCCTTGGTACATAAATAACTATTATGTCTTACTTCTGGCAAACCTTATTATGGCCAGCTTTGCTAGAAATTCGACCAGTGTGCGCCGTGTCAAAGGTCGTCTGCCAACATTCTGCTAGTTTTCACACGGAGAAGGAGACACACTGTTGACGTGCCGGAGAGTGAACCTTCTTATCGTATAGTTAATGTACCGAACATTAACAAGTGGCGTGGCCACTCGTGCCAGCGGCACGCGCGAGGCCCTTCGAGCCTCGTTTATGTGACCTTCGGTCACACATTATTGCCACGCTCCTATCCGTACCGTGGCCTATAATTAGAAAGCCCTTATAATTAGAGTTACCAATCGCTAGTCTAATTTTACACTGATAAATTTCTAACTGGTTGCCATGGTAACCGACTTGTCAACGTCAATCGTTAATTTTTTTTAATCTTTACCTAAATACCAAATATCAAATCTCTAAGTCGTACGATTGACGAATTGTGACGATTTTTTACTTTTTTTGGTTACCATAGCTACCAATTTTTTAGTATCAAATTAGGCTTCATTACCAATACTAAGTACCATTCACTATCTCTTATTATTGATGTACATATTATTAATTGGTTGCTATGGTGTCCATGTTGTCAACAAAAAATGCTAACATACTTTCACCTCTACTTATAAATTGACATCGAAAAAAAGAAAAGTTTACACGGACAAACATTCCAAAAAACGGTAACTTGTCCTGTTTTCACACCCTGTATATTAACAGATCGTAACCAAAATCAATAGGCTTCGAGGGTTTGTGGACATCTACCTCTATGCCAAATTTCAAGTAGCTATCTTCAAAATTGCGACC
>JAEQML010070202.1:0-16961 GCA_016904865.1 Pissodes strobi | reverse complement strand
CACGTTGCAGTCGATGGACACATCTCGGACACATTCACCATCAACGCGGGCGTGCCTCAGGGCGCAATACTTTCACCAACTCTGTTCCTCATCTATATTAATGACCTTCTGATCGAAACGAATAATCCTGTTTACAGTTTTGCAGATGACAGTACCCTTGTCTCACACTTTAGATCAGAAAAACCCTTACCAGCGACTGAGACTCATCACCGCAGACAGGAGCATATTACAGCAATTAATCAAGACCTGGAGAAAGTTCAAACTTGGGGTGACCGAAATTTGGTCCAGTTCAATGCAGCAAAGACCCAAGCAGCAACGTTTACTAAGAGGGCCAATACAGCGGGGCCTGACATCATTATGGCAGGATCGACCATTCCTTCAACCTCGTCAATCCGGCTGCTGGGTGTCTCAGTCAACAGCAATATGTCATGGCATAATCATGTTGCTAACATCGCAAAATCAGCCTCCCAGAAGCTTGGTGCGCCATTTCGCAACAAAAAACTCTATACACCGCAGCAGTTGCTCTTGCTGTACAAAGCGCAAATAAGACCGTGCTTAGAATATTGCTCACATATCTGAGGTGCCGCGCCAAAGCATACCCTAAAGCTGCTGGATTCCATTCAAAAGAGGGCTGTGCGTTTCGTCGGCGATCCGGAGTTAACCCGGAATCTGGATAGTCTGGAACATCGCAGACATGTGGCCGAGATGTCTCTGTTTTACAGATACTTTCACGGCAGATGCGCACCAGTTCGTCGTACAACTAGAAACACCTAGAACATTGCTTTACCAGAACTCCTTTGTCTGGCGCACTGCATCACTGTGGAACTCACTTCCAGGACATCTGTTTCCCACTAATTACAACCTACAAATATTCAAGAACCGTGTCAATCAACATCTTCGCACACAAACCGCTCGTCGAGCGCCATAGGATCTACCTTTAGTGTGTGTGCCACTGCCATAAAAAAGGCGTATTTTTAAATACATAAAACCATATATTTCGAAATTAGACCTGTTGCTTTTGTGTAATACCTTAATGTGTGCCGCCCGGCCAGCTTGTTTGCAGCCACTACCCACTTGTTATTACAGCATAGTTTTATAAGTTTTCTTCGTGTTTAATTGTATGTTTCCTCTCGGTTTCGGCTAGTTTTTTGGTAAGTGATACTTAAGTGTAATTATGCCTCAAAAAGGAAACTAGAGAAATTGGCCTAAAGTTCATGTTTTCGGTTTTCCAAAGGAGGTACGTTTAAGCTTTAAGTCATGGGCTGCTTGAAATTACCAAATACTATTTTAATGAATTTGATATGAATTATGTTCTCTTATGGACATTCCAGCAGCCAATATTATATTTAAAAAACTGATTAATGAGTTCGAAGATACATTTTTGGATATTTACAATAAAATGTCTTTTCTTTGTGAGCTGTTGTTAAACTGTCCAAATGAAAACAGCTTTTTGATTCCTTTTGAAAATTGTAAAAATAGATCCAAGAAAGTATTCTTGGATCGATTCCGGCACCTTGATGTAGCACGCAAATCTGAATTTTTTCCTCCTCGTCAATTTTTGATTCTTGTTCCATGGTGCCAAGTGAGGTTGTAGATGTATGTTCTTCTTCAATAGACATGAATATTCTGTCATTATTAATCACATTGTGCTCAGAAGAATAAATTGAATACTTATCGCTCTCACACTGAACAATTCCAATGGTGCTCTTCATCGGTTTGGGTGAAGTTCGAGTCTCCGATATTTTGAAGGGAACAAGTGGAAGGATAATTTAGAATACCTCTAACAAATCTGGAGGTTGCCGCTCTCTCTACACCACTTCGATTGGAGGTAGATAGCTGCTTGGCAAATGCCGAGTCACCTTTTAAATTTTTATTTTGCTTCTCAGAAGAATCATCAACCTTTTAACTTGAAACACATCTGTGAGACCTATGTGAAAATATCTATATCACACAGATTTTAAAACTGCCACATCAAGCGGTTGCAATGTATGTGTTAAATGTTGTGGCACTGATAATAGGACAACGTTATTTTCATAAGTATAATCCAGAATTTTAATGAATTATGAGAAGAATGATTGTCGAATACTAACCGAAACACTTGTTGGCATCTGATGGTCTTACACTTTGTCCAAAAAAGTGAAGCCAATCTAGAAAAATATCAGTTCTTATCCAGCGGGAATCTGTCACTAAATCAAGTGTGTTTTTTTTTCTTTGGGAACATAAGTACAGGTGATGTATATTTTCCTGTTGCAGCAAAATGAAATAATGCAGTAATGATAGTGCCCCCCTCTGCAGATGAGGTGCTTCCTTGCTTCTTTCCTCCCATTGAAATCACTTTTGGTGTTTTTTTTAGCAAAGGTCTGAATATCTCTCTCGTCTATATTGTAGATGTCATCTACCCAATTTTATATTTGCCCAATGTAGCTTTTAAATTTTGGAAAAACAACTTGCCCTGAGGTCTAGTCGATTCTGGAGATCGAAGCTTCAATTATTCAGGGTGCCGACGCATTAAATTTAGATACGATTGTTCTCTTCTCGTGATATTTCGAGCAGGGTGTGCTTTGTTATTTTCTCTGCATATTAATAAGCCAGTTCACACAAACCCATAAAGGCGGCTGTCAAGCTCTTTTATATATTGAATAAATTCCTTCTCTGTCATAGAAAAAACTGGGTTTGTACCTACTCAAAGTTGGTTGGAAATGGTATTCGAAATTATGCAGATGCAAGCCTTGCCATATCTTCTTTACTCTAACTTGTGGCTCTATGCGATTTCCTTTTATGTAGGTACATGATTTAAAGACAAAATAATCAAAATTTAGAGTATACCAAAATGAAGAAATAATATTCGGGACCGGCGAGCAAAAAGGATCACGATTACTTTTACCCGAGCCTTCTTGCCCGACCTAACGGGTATATCTAGGTCTCTGAGGATTAACATACAACTGATAAGGTGTGAAATAATGAAATTTTCAACAAAACAAGAGTTTTGCAAAAACTCCGAGACTCGTCGATTTTATTTTATTTCTTTACACTTTTTGACATTACTCTAAATCATCACTAAATCATAACACCTGACCTACAAATACATTTTTCTACTCTTATACTTAATAGCATATTATGCAATGAGTATTTGATGATAGCTGTTAAAACATGAGTATGAAAAATATGAACCGAGCCGTATGCGAGTGTCGTAATGAACGTATGTGTTTGAATAACCATTATACATATATAATAATAATAAAAAATAAATACGTTAGCTTTCAAAATTTACCCAGTAACTATAACCGTCAAAAATTTTGAATTTTAAATGTTATGATCATAACAGCCTTTGATATTGACCGAATATTGATCTGATGTTGCATTCTGATTGGTTACAAACTCGTATCATAAAGATACAGCTTTTTCATTAATACGAGTTTATTATACAGGCTAGCCCACCGAAAGGTTACCACTTTTCTTTTGTTTTCGGGTAATAAACTGAAAAACCCTTGGACTCGTTGATTTTTGTTTTTTAAGGAGACTTTGGTATTTCATATCTTAAATTGAATAAATAAATCCCTAACTGGAGGTGACTTTCAACCCTGAGATCTTAAATGAAAAGGGGTGTCGAGCAATACATCATTTTAGAGAGCGTTAATTTCTCTTTTCAACGATACCTAGTTCTTCAAATTTCCATTAGTAGTTTACGAAAAATAATGTAAAGAAACTGGAATAAGAAACACATCAAAAATTTTTGTCTCATAAATGTTGAATCTATTCACCATCAACCTCCATGCAGTAATGGCAACATGTAGCTAAACGAAGAAACAAATTTTGAACCACAGGTAAACAAAATTCCATCAGCCTATTCTAGTGTTTGGTTCTTTAAAGATATTGCTTCGTGTTAATTGTTAAAAATGTACACCAATGTACGAAGAATTGAAACTGTCTCTTTTCTTCAAAAATAATGATAGTGCCCGTGCTTTAGCTCGATTATTCAATAGGTTCAGGACTTAAATGAAGACGATAATGACTGTCATTTAGAACTTTGTGATATTATGACTAGACACATCAATAACAACCCGAATTTTTAATATCTGTTCTTTCGACGAATATTGCTTCTGAATGTTGTAGTCGGCCGAAAGAAAAAAGAGAAAAGCCAGCAAGACAAATAATTTTCAGTAAAATAGATTTTAATATGCATATGAGATAGAGGAACTACAAGGTCGACATAACTCATTTAATCTGCACAAGAAAGGGAAAGAAGCAGCTAGAAATTTTAAAAATGTAGACCACCATGTATTAATGGACGAGCAGAATAATATTCTAACATCAACAGTGAAAAAGTTAAAGGAATGGGGCAGATATATTCGGAAGCATTTTAACGATAACCGCAATATAACGCATATCAAGCTGGATGATGGTCTGGACATAACAAGATATGAAGTAGAATATGCGCTATCACATTCGAAGAACGGCAAATCACCCAGATCAGATGAAGTTTATGTTGACATTTTAATAGTAAAACTATTTAACAATATTTACAAAACTGGAGTAATCCCTAAGGATTGGTTAACATCAGCTTTTTTAGCAATACCCAAAACTCACAATGCAAAGTACTGCAAATATCACAGAACCATCAGCCTAATAAGCCATGTCTTAAATATTTTCCTGAAAATCATTCATAACCGCATATTCCGGAGATGTGAGAAACCATCAGTGACTCCCCCTTTGGTTTCCGTAATGAGTTTGGAACCAGAGAGGCACTATTCAGTGTGCAGGTCCTTATTCAGCGCTGTAGGGACGTTGGTGTGGATATGTCGTTTGTTTTATAGACTACGAGAAAGGCCTTCGATACTGTAAAGCATGATAAATTAAATTATATCCTCAAAGAACTGGGATTGGATGGGAGAGCTATTCGATTCCTAGCAAATCTATACTGGAGCCAAAAGCGGCCATCAAAGTAGATAACGAGCTTTCGGAGGAAATTATGATTAAGAGAGGGGTGGGTCAAGGTTGCGTTCTGTCCTCATTATTAGTCAACTTGTAATCAGAGAGAATATTCAGAGAAGCTCTCGAGGACAAATCAACTGGGTATTAGTCGGCGGAGTAGTGGTCTATAACCGTAGATATGCTAATGACACGGTTCTACTTGCCACTAGCATAACAGAACTACAGGAATTCTTGACCGCTGTTACCGAGTCCATGGGACTCAGACTCAACGTTAAAAAAACGAAATGGCTTGTCATCAGTAAGGCTCAGGTGCTTCAGGACGGGAAGCTGAATGTCAAAAATGAAACAGTGGAACGTGTAACATCTTACAGGACAGGTATCTTGGCAGCCTCTTAAATGACAAATGGGATTTAGCCTCCGAGGTGAGGAGTAGAATAGAGCAGGCTAGACAAGCTTTTATAAACATGCGAAAGGTTTGGACCAGCAGACGCTTAAAGATTCCCTTTAACATCTTTTTCTATGGTATCAAAGCTTGGATACTTACGCGATGCGATGTGCAAAAGGCTACAAGCGTTTGAAATTTGGGCGTACCATAGGATGCTTAGAATTCCCTGGACAGACAGAGTTACAAACGTGGAGGTTCTTCATCGATCAAGCAAGGAAAGGGAAGTTTTAAACATCATGAAGCGACGAAATTTTAGGTACTTTCGTCATGTCATGCGTAATGGCAGATATAGGTTATTGCACGTTAATGTTTAAGGGAAGATAGAGGGTAAACGTGGCCCAGGACGCCGCAGAACATCTTGGCTGAAAAATGTAAGCCAGTGGTATGGACAGAGCAGGAAGGCTGCCGATAAGGTCCAGGTCATGCTTATGATCGCCAACGCTCTAGGAGGGTAGGACACTTGAAGACGAAGTATATACATACATTATAATATGCATATATTATAATAATATTCCAATGGTAAATTTTAACGGGGCTTAAAACATTGCGCTTGCTAGAACCACTTAAAATTGCAATAAGGATGATGATGCCGCAAGTCAAGTAAAAGGCAAGGGGAGATGTGTGACGTTGGCTGGTTATAAGGGAAAACTCCATACAAATAGCCAGCCAATAGCAAAAAATTCAATTCTAAAAATATTTTTTTAAAGATACGAACGATACTCTAAATAATTTCTAGAAATTGGAAAAAAGAGGAATGTTGCTTATTGGTATTTTCTCACAAAAAAGGCGTGTTAATCTACAGCGTCCGAACCTGATGGCGCACGGTGCTGGATTACAAGTCTGTGTGAGGAAATAATTGATAACAACATTAGGGGAATTTAAATTTAATTCAAAAATAAAAATTAATTTAACATATTTAATGATGATATTGAACTTCCCCATAGACTATTGCCATTTTTATAGCATCCGAACCTATGATGGTGTACGGTGCTTGATTTGCCAGACCTTAGCGGAAATTAAATACGAGCTACATTGTTGTTGCATTTTTTATGGTATTTTGGTGAGTTAAAACGTCGAACCGTCGAAGTTCCATGGAGAAATGCACCAACAATTTCGGAATTCTGACATATTTGTTAATGAGGGATAAAGGGAGATCCTAACGCAGAACCTTATATAACGATGTACGATTTGGGGATTGACCGATATTACCATTGACAAATTGCGAAGTCTGAGAAGTCACGGGAGCCTCAATTTTATTGATGGTGGAATTTTCCTGCTCCAAGATATTTGGGCTATTCTAAAATTTATTCTTTTAAAGGTTCGCCTGTGAAACTCAACAAATAAATAAGCAGCAAACATGAACACTTAGGGAACGGCTAAGAGATCTGGAGAAGAAAAACCAATTAGCCAAATTCTTCCCGGTAAGCACAATTACACGGAAATCGGAAGGGGAATTATATGAAAGAAAAAATGGGTTCTATTAATTTTGATCACGCTTAGTGCTATCCTGGTCACACTAGCTCTGATCCCAAAGCAAACCTTAAATTTTAGTAATAAAAATTAAAACCAATCAAAAAAGTCTAGACAGACAATAATCGCCGGAAAGTTCGAATGTTTGCCGAAATTCACACGAAAATAACACTTGTTTCTATGGGAACGATGCCTTCTGAAGGTTACCTTCATCATGAAGTCATATGGATAAGAAACAAATAATAAAGATCACGGAGGGCAATGCCGCAGGCATGAGCCGCACTCCGAAATTTTTAATTATTTAATTGCGTACAACTGCATATTCCGTATGATACGACAGTTCGTTGAAATTGAATTGTACGCTGCTGTGTGATGTCTGAGTTAATGGAATATAGAGATGTACGTACAGGCGAATAATAATGCATTGGTATTGAAGCGATAAATTGTAGAAAGGGTAACGAGTTAAGTCGATGATTAATTGACAAAATCCCTGGAAGTCCGACAGGAGTTGTTAGGAACTGTGTGTGTCCGCTCCTAGACCGTCGTCTTTCGGCTTGCCTTGGTGTTTAATTATATTAATTTACTTGTTTCCAATTTTAAAATCTTCTATATTATCGTAACCATTGTTACGTTAAGTTCTGGACTAATACAATATTATGAAGAGAGAACAACGTAGAACGTAATAATTATTAGGTACAACGTACCGAACCCAAAAAAAAAACATTCGGTAAGTAAATTTTCGTCAATAAATGTCATCATTGGGACGTTAAGTTATACTTAAATTATAACTGGCGTGTTGTATGTGATAAGTGACAGGTACCACATTCAATTACTCTGGACCAATATATTAATAGGTGAACTGATTCGTGGATTAAAAATGGTTCATATGAAGTAGTCCTGAATGTTACTACAAGTTAAGAAAGGTGTCATAGTTAAATATATTTAGAGTTTAACAAAAATACCTAACTTACCTATGTTTATATTGAGCTTTAAGGAAATTAAGATGTTCTTTCTTCACTTGTTAAATTGTTAAGGTTTGTGTTATGTTAACATGTGCTCGCTGGTTCTGTTCATCTAATAAATGTATTAAATGTTCTTGGTGTATTAATTGCTAAGACAAGGAAGAAAAAAAAGAGGGGAAACAAGAGTCCCCAATAAAGAAAAAACACAAAATCATTTTGCGGCTTCAAACTCTAAAAGAACTTGGTAGCTACTAAATACACCACGTAAATGGATGGGTTCAAATTAGGTTTGTAAAGGTAGAACAACAAGGATAACAACAAAATAATCAGTGATAATCAATACGGCTTTCGCAAAGAGAGTTCGACAGGGATATATTGGCCTATGTCACTCATATATGGAGTAGGGCAATTGAGAACTACCGAGAGTCTCGAGCGATTGCGTTGGATATTTCAAAGGCATTCGACAGAGTTTGGCATGATGGACTGCTCAACAAACTACCGTCCTTCGGACTACCAGCCTCCCTCTGCAGCTGGCTTGTCAGTTTCCTTAAGAGCCGATCTCTGCACGTTGCAGTCGATGGACACATCTCGGACACATTCACCATCAACGCAGCCGTGCCTCAGGGCGCAATACTTTCACCAACTGTGTTCCTCATCTATATTAATGACCTGCTGACCGAAACAAATAATCCTGTTTACAGTTTTGCAGATGACATTACCCTTGTCTCACACTTTAGATCAGAAAAACCCTTACCAGCGACTAAGACTCATCACCGCAGACAGGAGCAGATTACAGCAATTAATCAAGACCTGGAGAAAGTTCAAACTTGGGGCGACCGAAATTTGGTCCAGTTCAATGCAGCAAAGGCCCAAGCAGCCACGTTTACCAAGAGGGCCAATACAGCGGGCCCTGACACCATTATGGCAGGATCGACCATTCCTTCATCCTCGTCAATCGGACAGCTGAGTGTCTCGGTCAACAGCAATATGTCCTGGCATGACCACGTTGTTAACATCGCAAAATCAGCCTCCCAGAAGCTTGGTGCGCTATTTCGCAACAAAAAACTCTATACACCGCAGCACTTGCTCTTGCTCTACAAAGCGCAAATAAGACCGTGATTAGAATATTGCTTACATATCTGGGGTGCCGCACCAAAGCACACTCTAAAGCTGCTGGATTCTATTCAGAAGAGAGCTGTGCGTCTCGTCGGCGACCCGGAGTTGATCCGGAATCTAGATAGTCTGGAACACCGCAGACATGTAGCCGAGATATCTCCGTTTTACAGATACTTTCACGGCAGATGTTCTCAGGATTTGATCCGCCTCATCCCGCCCCTGGCGGCTCCTGTCAGACAGTCACGACAGACGACAAGAGCGCAGTAGTTTGTCGTACAACTGGAAACACCTAGAATATCGCTTTACAAGAACTCCTTTGTCTGGCGCACTGCATCACTGTGGAACTCACTCCCAGGACATCTGTTTCCCACTAATTACAACTTACAACTATTCAAGAGCCGTGTCAATCAACATCTTCGCACACAGTGTGTGTGCCACTGCCATAAAAAAAAGTACGATCACGCGTCTGACTGCCGACTTTTATAAGGTAATACATAGACTGGGGGTCGGACTGTTTCAACGTGTAGGTGGGCATTTTCAGAGATCATATTGTCGGGCCCTTATTTTGCCTGAAAATTTGAATGGCAAAATGTATTTGGATTTGTTGGAATCCACCGTTAAGCCAGCTTTAACAGACATAATCGAAGCGGATGAATGTTACTGTCGAGAGAATCTAATCTTCTAACAAGATGGTGCGCCTTCACATTGCAAGATGGCCGTAAGACAATTCTTGGATGGCCCTTTTAAAGCGATAGGTTTCGCGAAGAGGTCATATTGAGTGGCCTGCAACGTTCCCCGGATTTATTACTGCGGGACTTTTTCCTGTGGGCACATTTAAAAACAAAAATCTATACAACACTACCTGTATCATTAGAAGATTTGCAACAACATTAACGAATGCAACCAAAGACATTATTGCGTTTAAATGTCTTTGAATACAACCAAAGTAATGCTACAAAATATCAGAGAGCATTCTGAACAATTGCTCTACTACTGCATGGAAGTTGGTGGTGGCCATTTTCAACATTTAATAGACTAAAAAATTCTGGTAAGTACTTGAGCTCTTTCGAACTCTCAAATTTGAAAAACTATGTGCCGTAAAAAGACAATTTAGGTTCTCTAAAATGATGCACCACTCGACACCCTTCCCATTGAAAATATCAGGGTTCAAAGTTACCCCAGGTTAAAGGTTGAAGTTAAAGGGTTGAATACTTAAAAAAATGTGTTCCCGTAAAATATAAAATCGACGGTTCCGAGCGTTTTTCAGTATATTATCCGGTGATAAGTTGGACCATCTACACGAGTATATTACATTCAGTCAATATCAAAGATTGCTTAATTCATTTTTATAACTGGGCCTAGTGTAGACATCTCACATTCTCTCGCCTTTACGACACTCGCCTACGAATCGAGTCACAGCTCTCATACTTGTATTTTAATACCCGTCATTAAACGCACATTGCATTGCGGCCTATTAGTTGATGGACAAGACAAATCAATCAATTGACAGCTAATAATCTTATCAACTTAATTGTCAAATTGACAATTAACAAAATAGTTATTTATGCAACAAGTGTGTCAAGTGACCCTTTTTTATGAACGGGAATATTGAGCCGTAGGCGAGTGCGACAATCCCATGAATAAAAAAAGGGTACTTTACACTACCGAAAAATATATACCGAAAAACATATAAAAAAATCAAAAATTTTATTAAATTACTTTACGCACTACCCTAAATGTCAAAAATATGTCAGATTTACTTTTCGCACTAGTGCGTAAAATAACTTATTTTAGGCACTGCACATTAAAATGGCCTATTTTACGAACCTTACGTAAAGTGAGTATTTTACGCACGGTAGTAGAAAAAATTATTTACAACAATTTGAAAATTCTAGGTATTTCATTTAAAAAATTAAGGTGAAAGCCGTCCAGCTTTTTCTTCAGCATAATCTGAAAAACTGTAAAAAGTAAAATTAAATTGACGAGTCTGAGCAATTTTTTCAGAGTTTATCAGTACTCTGTATATCAAAAGGTAAAGAAAATTTATTATTTATTTAACATAGCAGACCGGAAGTAATTTAAACTATGAGACCGGAAGTAACTTAAACTATGATTGACTGATTTGTAGTTTTTTGGAAAAAATCTAAACAATATTTCTAGTTATTAGCAACGGCCCTGATTTGTTCGTAACACCTGCGCTGTTAGTTGAATCAAAGATAATCGTGCGATAGGCTTATAAATGGGTGTTATAGATGTACCTATATATATCGCGTGACAGATTCGTTATAAAATACTTGATATGTCAACTCTCCCCACTTCTAGAAGGCAAAACAGCTCAGGTGTGCTAACATCAACACGAATGCACACAAACGTATCAATCATAAATTTATATGCAGACGCGCATGCGTAGAATATCCCAAGGTACACAAACATTTTAGTTTAAATTTGTATCATCAAAGAATTCTTTTATTATTTTACTAGTAGGTAAGTTATAGTGAAGTAATACTATCTACCCTTAATTTGATGAAGGCAAAATATTACGCAACGTGCATAGGTTTGTACAAGACATGTATTATTCTTAACATACCTGATAGATTTTAGGAAGATCTTGTTTGTATTCAACAAGGTTACAAAGTGCTACAGCACTCCGGTCATCGGTACATTCAGTTTGTAGTGGATCTTTTTTGACCTTATTGCAGAATGGATGTATCGAATACCCTCTGAAAGAGCAGAATCATAGAATGTATCGGTATTTTTAGTCCTCTATAAGATGACGCAAACTTAATTCTAATAAAGCATACCTTGAGGACTTCATATTAATCCATTCCTTGCAGCTCTTCATAACAAAATCACAGCCTAAGTTTTTCCCCCAAGACATCTCACCTGCCATGGAGTAGTTCGCAATATACCAACCGGTATCTTCCATAAGGGCCAATGTTATTCGAGATATTATTGGATTTTGTGTATGTGTACCGGTCATTGCTTCATTCTGAAATATATCGATCTCCTAGTAATCTTGTTAAATTTTAAATAGCTACCTGCTTATAGGTTTAAGTTATTATATTCTAGTTTAATGCAAGTTTATAAATAGTGATAGTCTACCTAAATGAATACTGGTGAAATAACTAAAAAAATATTTAAAATTATGGTAATATTTTTCACCAGTTCTGGGATTCTTATCACTACGAGAACAAACATGAGTAAATTATGATAATTACACTTATCGTAGAAGTTTCCATATTAGAGGATGTCCCAGTGAAAAGTTCGCTATTTTGATAGCTTGTATCTTCAAAAGATTCAGATAGAACGGGTTCTGCTAATCATTTTAACCATTCGTATAATTTATTCTGGGTGGAAATTTCTTCTAGTTTAGTGTTACAGAGTTACCAAAAAAAATTGTTCATTTATATTCTATTAAGCTTTCAATATTTTAAACGGTAACTTTTCAGATAGATACAACTTCTATAGTCTCTGCTTTCCAAATGTGCATACACTTTTGGCAACTGACAACGTAAGACAAAAATGTAACCCGTATACATTTTTTTTCTGATGCTGATTGAACTGAAAAATAACGTGTTATAACGGTATATGCATCCCTTCGACACTGAAACATAAGAGCTAAATTTATAATTTTTTTTATTGTAGAAGTTCTGATATTTATTTTCAATTCATCTATAGTGGCACTTATTTTTGTCTCCCCATAAGAAAAAGAGCTACTCATTCTATTTCCAATAAAGATAGCTACAAATTTAGCTGTTGTGTTGTAGTTTTTAAGAGAAGAACGTTATTTTTCAATTAAATCGGTAACAGGAAAAAATGTTTACTGGTTACTTTTTGTCTTACGCTTACAGCTCTTACGAGCCCAACTTAGGTTTGTTTATGATTGTAAGTTACCAGTCTTCAACTTAACTGTATGTATACTTGAAAAGTAGGGAACATAGAAAGTGTGTCTATCGGAAAACTTACTGGGCGTGGGCGTTCCATTTCAAATAACGAAGATTTTTTTGGAAAAACTGTAACAGTAAACAAAACACAATAAGGATGCGTGAAAATGATTACCACAATTCGCACCAATCTCTCTGATTTACTTTTGAAGATAACAACTATCAAAATAGGGAGCTTTTCACTAAGACACTCCGTATTTTATTTGTATTCGAAAGGCTCGAAGTTGGTCTTTCTTTTCATTTGTAATAAGTGTTTTATATTTGTTTTACAATATTCTACTTACAGCTTTAGAGCTTTAAGCCTAGGATATTTAGAAATATGTTTTCTGAGCTGACATTTTTTGGTTCTGTTGATATTGATAAATATTAAAATATGAGATGAATGTCATTGGTTCTCGGTGAGGCGGGTCCTTATTTTGAATTTACATGGCCATTACTTAACCATTTTAATGAAAGTTATTTAAAATCCTTTTATTACTTAACATTTCATTAACTAAGCATTAATAATTATTTTCGAAATGCCATAAAAATAATGACAAAGTACAAATTAATAAATGCTCAAAACAGCAATACAATATTACAGTTTTATTTACAATTTTAGTTATAGTGAATAGTGAGTAATGAAAGAGAGAAGGTGTTACAAACTATAATAGATATGTGCATTTTAACTTTGAACATTCTATTTTTATTGAAAATGAAATAATGATGCCTTTGTTATATTTGAAAAGTTAGTCATACATTTGTCAGTTGCTAAATTTAAAATGGTAACAACATTATTTCGACAGGGTATTAACTGGAAACATAAATTATACATTTTAAAGGAATCACGTATGGTATTCTTTTTCGTCCTTAGTAATTAGGATATGTTTTAAACGATGATCATTCTTTAAGGGTGGTGTGATTCTGAAATAGTCCCTATCTGTATATAACCTACGTCATTCTGCCACTCTACTTAACTGTATGGTCATTCTATATTATATTTTTATATTAATTAATATGTACCAGACAAAACAGCAGAAATATCCAAAATTACCTCAAAAACTCTCTTTTCCCAATGAGTGAGCACCGTACCCTCTTCTCCCTGATCCTCTAGTTCAGCGCCTTCAAGTTCGGAGCAATTGAAGTAATCTCGCGTCTCTTTAACCACGCTGGGTGTTATCATCATTTGAACCTCTCGTTTGGTATAGCCGTCCTTTACTAGCCAGTGCCGTGTGAAGGAGCTGATAACTCTTTCACTCCACTGGTAAGTTTGTAATCTGTAACAGCATACAAATAAAATTAGCTTTTTCATAATAGTGTTATGGTACAAAAAATATATGAGCTCCCCAAGGATTAGGATAAATTACTAAAACAAAAACGCAGTAAAAAATCTAGAAAAATGGCACTGCAAAAGTTTACTCTGATAATCACTAATTACAGTGGTATAAATATAGTAGACAGTTGCCGCCTGTTACATACTGTCAACGTCAACTAGACGAAATTCCAGACATATTATCTGATACGGTGAAACTTAAGATAAAATGGTTTGCATATTCCTATCTTAAGTTTCTTTTGCTGACCACGTAGTCTATCCATTTTTAATCCCGATGGCACCTCAGCCTAAAATGTCTTATTGTGTTCATTCCTGGTGTTTCTGATTTCTCTTTCAGTCACTCATTAATCCTTGGACTCTACATCAATCAATGCAATCTGCTGCTTAAGGCGGGAATCATTAAAACCTTGCTAATGCTACCATGAGATTAATAATTTCTACCGAATAAGTGTTTTGTATTTCGTTAAAATCGGTCGGTTCTATTTTAGATTATTTAAAGTGTAAGTGCCTCTTTGTATCTAATATATAATATATGTTCTGCTGTTTCAGATTCCTCGCTGCAGAGTCTGAACCGACGCTCTTCCATTTACTATCCCATTTTGTGTAGGTGTTCTTGGACATCCTCTGACCTGACAGAGGATCTGTAAGTTGTAAGCTAGGCCCTTATGTAAATGCTCGTGTTGTCATGAGCCTGACCTGTCTGTCTCAGTGATTTTGGTGTTTCCCATGTTTCCAGATAGCTGGTTCTGCAGAGTCTAAACCGAAGGTCTTCCAATTATGGTCCCATTTTGTCTAGCTGTTCTTCGACATTCTATGATATGACAAAGGATCTGTACGTTTAAGGCTAGGCCCTTAAATAAAGACGTGGTGTCATGAACTTGACCTGTCTCAGTAATTTTGGTATCTGCCATGTTTCCAGCTAGCTATTTCGGTCCGAGCTGACTACTTTGCACTTTCAAAGCTGGCTCCAGGTTCGGAACGACGATGCTGATCTTGTTTGTTAATTAAGCAGCCATATCTGGTAATCACCAGAGTGTTAATTCCGTTGCACAAAGCGTTTAAATTATTTCAAACATTTTCATATCACTGTAGAATTTTTCCTTCTGCAGGTAAGTGCTTTTACGGCACTCTTACTCTATCAGAAAGCATGTAACAGTCCGATTTTGCCGGTGTCAAATATTTTTAAAATTTCATTTATCTGCCGCATTTAGGAAAAAAGATGCTGTATTTTGCACTCATCGGTTGATTAATTCGAAATTTATTGATTCGATTTGCTATTAATACGCTTGAAATTGTCGCATTTCTTCATGTAAATTAGCTCTATTCTAAGTATGGGTTAACGATATATTTGTATTAGCATCTATAACACGTTGTGACTATATTTATTTTAGTTGATAAGCGCAGCACCTTGTTATTAGAATAGCTTGGCTTGATTTATATTACATTATCATGGAACAGCCAGCAAAACGTTTTATATTTTTAAGAATTCTGTTAATAAAACCCACAAATACGCTGCATTTGACTCGTCGAGCCATATTTTAATTTTGGTTTGAATATTTCATAACTCTTTGGGAACCCCTTGGTTGCTGAATTCCAATCACCAGCCGATATTTCTGAAGATCGTTAGATCATTTTGGGGCCTCTGCTTTTAAATATATTTATCTCTTTACACGGCAGGCTGTAGATTTTGTAAGGCTCGTTCCGAATAATACGAATGGATTATCCTCCCGTGATTGGCGTCTCGATTTAGATTTTTAAGGGTTGATCATTTTCGTAGGAGTATTTCCTAGCATTTCTTTAAAAATTTAATTTTAGCTCACTATTTGTGGCTTCCGCCGTCGTTTATCCTCCTAATAAACGAGGACTAAGGCGTTTATTATCTTAGAATTATTCCCTGTATCGAAATCACGGGGCATGTCTCAGCCCATCACTACTTGATTACCTACTTGCTGATTTAACGTAGCATTTAATCTCGTGGCAAATTGTCGGAAACCAATCGAGAGTTCTTCTGAAATTACCTTCTAAGGCGAGAGTAAGGTTTGCTAGTGCAGTCGTATAGAGTCTCCACATTTAGTATTGTGATATAACACGACCCTTTTCCTACGGGATTTATTGTGTTGTTTCTGTTTGTGTCTTGACACGACCGATTTATCGGGATTTTACTGCTGTACTAGGTAAGCCTTTTCTCTGGAGTAAATTTTTTCTATTGCTTGCGGAGCGCGTGGACGCCATGACGCAAACGGTTTTTTTTTTCATTGTTTCTATAGGCTTTCCTCGTTCGTCAGATAAGACCGAGACCGTCGAATTTCCCTTAGCCCTCACACACACTAACGAGGTAATTATTGCTACAGTTTTTGCCTAAAGTAATGATTTATTGCTTATCTGTGTTACTTTTTTTTGGTTTTGGTGCATGGTCCGCCATTTGCTTTGCATCCCATATGTTATCTACTCCATTTTATCTAATTATGGAGGGCCGCAACTTTTACTAGCAGACGAGAAGCAGGTCTTACCAGCAGGCTATCACCTTTGCGAGCAGGCCACAAATTTTACTAGCGGGCCACAACTTCGATTAGGGGGCCATAGTCCAATTATCAGCCCATCTTGACACCGAGCTATCGAGACCTCGGCTAGATCTTCCCCTCGGGGCCTTCGAGCGGCAGTACCTGAGGTATCTATAGATGCCCGGCGCCTCCACCAGAGTCGACGACCGTATTTGGGTAACGTACAGAAGCTTTAAGCTCGTTTTACAGTTCGCAATTCTTCTTGCAATAGTATTGCAG
>JAEQML010070201.1:0-16963 GCA_016904865.1 Pissodes strobi | reverse complement strand
TATCATATGTAATATCGTTGTTGAAACATGAAAGCTCGCAAGCCTTACTTCGTCCAAGCCTCGACCAAATCAGTTTGGTTAGTTTGAGTAAGCTTGGGTCAGTTTCTGTTCGTTTAAGCCAGTACGAGCTTGCGCGAAGAGTTGATGCTCGATTATTCATTTTGCTACCAAAATATTAATTTTGCCGCTCTGCTTTTTCTGCTCGATTATTTATTTCGCTGCCAAAATATTGAATATTTCGTTGGTCAATTAAATACACTTGCTGACCTAATTTTGCTGCTGGATAGTTTTTTTCGACGCCAAAATATTGTATATTTTGCTAGTCTATTAAATAACAGCCGCCTAATATTATGAATTACAAGTATTTTTTTATGTTCTATATTTTGAAACTGTAAATTGGCAGAAACTGCTTGCTGCTTATCACTTGAAAAATTTTCAAATTCTCCGATCCTTTCCTGAAGCTGAGGAAATAACTTCGAATCGTTTTAAATGAGATTTTAAGCAAATAAATCTACTCTTACTTATCGCAAAACTATATGCTTCGATAGGCTAAAATAAAAGTTAACCTTGAAATATGCCACAGAATTTACCAGAAAACGCCTCCAATCATCAAAAAATATCTACATTTTCTGATCCTCACCCATTTTCCAGCTTCAAACCGTTTTCAATGAGTTTCCACGCAATTAAATGTATAGATCTACGTATTTTAATCAAACTGTTCATTGCAAGACGCATTCCTTCCATTTGTCTATAATGCATTAAAAGCAAAACTATCTAGGTATTAACTTCTAAAATTGCTGAGATATTGGATTTATTTTGCGATTTTCTGCATGTTTCAATTTAACCTAAAACTATTAACAGAGATGACGAGGTTTAGGAATCTGAGATCGTTTTTTTGAAAATAGCTACGCGTGCGTGATGTTGGAATTGAGCATCACCTTCTATATCTCTCGCATGAACCCTGATGAATTAACAGAAGTATTTAAAGAGATTAAAAATCTCATTGCTTCTTGATGGAATAAAATATCGGTTAAAGTGCTTCTAAAATTCTCTTATCATGTCCTGCAAACCTTAGCAGAGGCAATTAATTGGACGTTTTTGTATGGACAGTTTCCTCTATGCATGAAGCTGGCATTTGTTATACCTATCTTTAAAGGGGGCGAAACGGACGCTACCTCTAAATTTCGACCAATTTCTTTGCTCCTAACACTGTCTAAGGTTATCGAAAAACTAATCAAAAAGAGAATGTTATCTTTTCTGAAAAAAAAACTTTTGAATGTGCTGCAATTTGGCGTCCAATCCTCCATATCCACCAACGATACTATTTTCGCTTTTCTTCAGACTCTCTACGCGGGTCTTAATGATGGCGAGGTGGCTGCGATGGTGGTTTGTGATCTCACTAAAACGTTTGATTGTGTGGATCATGGAATACTGCTCAGCAAACTTCAAGTATATGGATTTAGAGGTAGGGCTCTTAACTGGTTTAAGTCATATTTAAGCGGCTGCTACCAGTATGTGTCCTATAATGCTGACCAGTCTGCACAAATGAACATTGCCACGGGAGTTCCGCGGAGTTGAGTTCTGGGTCCGTTATTGTTTTTGTTGTATGTTAATGATCTACCACTACTTAACATTCATTTACTATGTTGCTGATGACACTACTATTTTCTGGCATGATAGTCAACCTGGTCGGCTAGAACAAACTATTAGTGGCGACCTAAGTACAATAAAGAACTGGTATGATGCGAATTTACTTATCCTTAACATCACTAAGACTAATATCCTCTCGTTCAAGTGCGGTACATGAAATTGCAGGATCTATCAGTCAGTAATGCTTGCGTGAATAACTTCCTAGGAATTCATATATATGAGAAATTGAAATTCTAACAGCGCATACCGAATGTAAATTCTAAAATAGCGAGAGGGTGCTATACGGTCCGCGTGCTATCACGGGAGTGGGGTACATCGGTGGCAAAAAATGTATATCATTCTTTGATTAAGTCACAATTGCGTTATGGATTACGTTTTTGGGGTAGTTGTTCAAACTATTTATTTAATTCTACGTTCATGATTCAGAAAAGGTCTGTTAGATATATTTAATCTGTAAGGCTAAACCCCGTGACTTTTGTAGGCCTCTGTTTATATCCCTCAACATCTTAACTTTGCCATCCTTGTTGATACTCGAAACAGCATGTCGCAAGAAATATCAATTCGAGGTTCTGGTTGAATCGACATATTCTATAAGAAATACACACACAACCACGCTACCCATTCCTAGGTCAAATTTGTTTAAAGGTCAATTATATTTATTGGCAAAAAAATATTCAAGATGCTTCCGATTTGCCTTAGAAAGACCTCCTGTGGAAGCAGATTCAGAAGGGAAGTTAAGCAGTATCTTACTGAGAGGACCTATTATTCTATTGGCGACTTTTTAACGAATCCTTTTAGTTTTCCATACTTTAACAAATCGACTAAATTTATTTTCACTAACTTTGTGTTATTAATGTTGCCTGTGGTATTCTAGTTTATAAGATGCTTGCGCTGTCTCCTGTTCATTTTTGTATCCATGTTTTTAGTGTGTTATTGTTTCTGTATTTAGAATATCACTCAATCTTCATGACAGCTGGAACTGCTATTCCAGTTTTTGATAGTTTTATACTAAACTGCTGGCCATTTGCTTTCGAGCATGGAAAATTTCGCCTAAATTTAAAACTAAATATTTTCTTAACCAGACATGATATCGACCTACTGTTTTAAATGATTATTAGACTTATCCCTTAGGAAAAACCTTCCAATGTTGGATTTTTTTTTAACTTTAAAAAAATATTATATACAGGATGTGAAAGAAGACGCTGATTTTTGCTCCAATTTCAATAGCATGTAACTTTCACAATAATTTTTTCAATTTGCCACTGTACGTCAATTGAATCACTGGTTCATAGCAAAGAAAGTAGTTTGTCACATTTTTGATATCTGCTATATTTTAAGAGATATTGATTTTTTTTGTAAAACCTTGATTTTTTCAACTTTTTGGTAGCTAGACCCCACTGTGCGTTATATCGTGCAAATTTTGTAAGTGATTATCATTATGCCTTACGAAAAGCTTTTTTATGTTCAGTAAAAAAATTGTACCTAAAAGTTGTGATGTGCAGTGGCGATGGCGTAGTTATAATCAGTTATACTATGGTTTATTAGTATCTCACAATTTTTCCCGATTGTTTTGTATTGGAAAGTACTCGCCTCTAGATTTGGCAAGTTTTATCCTTATTTTTTAATATTGCACTGTATCTACATGTATATTTTAGAGTGTGTCTGAATTTTTTTTTTTTAAATTATAGTTTTTTAATTTAATTTTTGGAATAATTTTATTTATTTATTTCTAATACAGCACTATTCCTAATATTAAACTTGTTTTGAAACTCCTTAAAATTAAATATCACTAGTTTGATGTGTTTGATTTTGCGAGCGAGTACTTTCGAAGACCAAACAATCGTGAAAAATTGTGAGATACTCATAAACCATAGACATATAGTGATTATAAGTACGCCACTGCACATCATAACATTTAGGTACAATTTTTTTACTGAACATAAACAAGCTTCTCGGAAGGTATAATAATCACTTACAAAGTTTGCACTTTACAACGCACAGTGTGGTCTAACTACCAAAAAGTTGAAAAAACAAGGTTTTATAAAAAAAATCGATATCTCTTAAAATATAGCAGATGTCAAAAATTTGACAGACGTCTTTCTTTGCTATGGACCAGTGATTCAATTGATGTACAGTGAAAAAATTTAAAAAAATTATTATGAAAGTTACATGCTATTGAAATTGGAGCAAAAATCACCGCCTTCTTTGACACCCTGCATATAAAGATTTTTGACAGTTTAAAAAAATCCAACATTTGAAATTTTCTCTTAAGGGGCAAATCTATTAAACATTAAAAACCAGAGATCGATATCATGTCTGGTTAAGAACATATTTCGTTTTAAATTTAGGCGAAATTTTTGTTGCTCGAAAGCAAATGGCCAGCAGTTTATTTAGATTTAACCTTTGGAAGTAGAGTGAAAGGGATACTCTTTCCTGGGGCTTACTATTTTGTTTGTCTATTTGTAATGCAATTTTATTGGTCTGAGTTTATTTTAGGCGTCTAGAGTTAAGTTGCTTTGTCTAAGATAGTATTTATAATTAAGGCAATAAAGCCATTTTGAAGTTGAAGTTGAAGAAGCATGTACGCTTAAAATAGATTTTTCATATTGAAAATCAAAAAAGTCGCCTATTTGGCAATTTCAATGCAATTTTCTGGTATTTACTACTCACATTCTCTCTCTTTAATATACGAAAATTTGTTTGCTCCAGATTATTCAGTTTTCCAGTAATAAAATCAAGTCAAAATTCGAAATGGCGAAACGATTAAATTCAACTAGTTCACCTTGTATAAAAGCCGACTTCGTCTCCAAAGTGTGTTCTATTATAGTTTTTTTGCGTCACGTCATCGGATTTTCTAAATAAAAAATTGCTTTCCGAGAAAAAAAATAAAAACCTTCATTTTTGGCCTAGAAATCAATGTGTTATTTTAGGTATATTTTCTCTGACAAGTTTGTTTTCCGACATTTTTAAACAGAGAAGCATTTAGAGAGTTTTTCCCCTACCTATAATAATTTTGCCTTGTTTATTTACGTATAAAACATATTTTTCGACAATAAATGTTGCATTCGATAAATTGATTTTTTCCTTTTTAAAAAACATGTTCTATTAGTTTCTTTGATCGCATCTTACGCCATACGGAGATCCATCTTACGCCGTAGGTGGCGCAAAAATCATTTTTTTTTATATTATGTTGGTCTAATATTTACCCATTTTACCATGGGTTAGTTTGGGCTAAAATATCAATAAAATTTTGATGACACTATATACAACAATGTCAGTAATTTAGACTAAAGTATAAAGAAATACCCTATAACCCTACGTAATTGCTCTACCTACATTCTGAGAAAAAGCTAAATTTTATGAAAATTACCTTAAGATTCCCATCTTATCCCAGTCTCCCTTATGCTGTAATCGCAAATATTCTATTGCATTATACTTAGGCGTGGAAATGTAAATAAAATACGACTGCCAAAAAAATACCTTCTCGAACTAAATAGTAAAAACAATTCGAGAGCGAATAACATGATAATAAAACCACTTAAAGGCGTAAATAGGAAAAACCCACATACTAGTAAAATTATTGATCATGGAAAATATTTTAGGAGGAGGCGCAAAGAATAAACAATAGAAACTCTGAAAGATGCAGACAGGTTAATAAAGAGATGTGAAAAGACAGACGTTAGAAGTTGTAACTTCACAAAAATTATGAAAGCAGTTGAGTAAAATCGAAGTAGCTCAATTATTATAGAACAAAAAGTATAATCATATTGAAAAGTAAAAAGGAGAAATTGTCAAGAAAAAGTCTGGGATTCTGAAAGTTGCTGAGAACTTCGATTGAAAAATTTACAAAATCCTAATCGGACAAGAGAAAATAGTGAATACTTGAACCAAGGAGGCTAAGAAGATTAATGGACATTGAAGCGAGGATGAAATAAATAACATTTCCGTAAAAGCGCAAAAAGGAGCTATATGATACGATAGCTAAACTAACTATTTCCTGTAGCAAGTGAAGATGAGTTGCTGTGTTTTATTTCATTATAAATTCTACCGAAAAAATCTATTTCAAAATAAATTACTGGGCGTTCAAAAATATTAATAACAATTAAACTATTTTTAGACGAATCAAGAAGCTAAAAATCCGAATTGTACGCCGAAGTCACAAAGTAGATAAGAGTTATATTTACATTTTAATTGCTTCGTTCAGGAGCATTATTTTTCATTGTTTGATACTCCTAACGTTTGATTTTAAGTTTTTAATGATCAATGATTCTCCTACACTTTTTCATTAATCCTGCTTTTTCAATTATTAATATTCATACCATCTCTAATTTAGACGCGACCTATTCGATTTCCTTGAGGCAATTTGAGGTTTCCTTGAAAGCACTTTAAGTTATGTTGATTTTAAGAGATTTACTTTATTCACTCTATATTGGCCTGTTTAATTTGATTTGATTTTAATTAGCTGATTTTGGCATTTTTAACTGACGTGTTGTTCTAAGGAGAAGTTAATTGCGGCATTTCCCGTACAGGTACAAAATGCTAAAGAGTTTAATCCCCCAGAGTCTTTCCCATAAAGGAACCAAATAACTCTGGTTAAACACCTCAGAGCCTTTCCCGTAAATGTACCAAATAGCTCTAGATGAACGGTGGGTTGAACTTGTTGCCAGTAAGCGTTTGCCGTAAAAGTACTACGAACTAAACCAAGTTGTCAGTTACTCGGTTTACGCGCCCTTTTATACTAAAATTTTTTGAATGTTTCCTGAATGTTTTAAAAACATGTTTGGATAATAAGTATAATAATTATCTTTCAAGATCAAGTACCAAGATCAAACTTTAGACTGAGTGTTATTTTTGTGAATATAATTATTAGTTTATAATATAAAGAATATTAGCAGGCCATAGATATGGTTGCACAGTGACTTACTTGGTTGGGTGCACTAATTGCACAGACGACCTATGATGGTCCCATAAGGCAACAATCAATCCCTGCTCTTCATGGTTAACATTCCTGGAAGAAATTATTGAGTTCGGAGCAACGTTGACCTGTTGAGAGCAAATAGCTACCGGTTTAGAAGTGGCCACCAATACTTGGGGGGTCGGATATGCTGCATGTGGAAATCCACATGTCTTTGGCAACATTTATGATCAAATAATTCTGAAATATTCGCACTACTGTTGTATTTTGTAAATATATCACCATTTTGGGGTCAATATAGGGATACAAAAGATATAATTATTATCTCTAGTGAGATTTCAGTTTGGAAATTGAAACCGATATCTCAAAAAGTTCAAAAATTATTAAAGGAACAGACTAATTCACAGGAAGTTAAATTTGGGTTTGATTCAAACTTGTATTTGCCCTAGAGATGAGAAGTAGTTTAAAATTATTTTTTCGCGTTATATTTACATACGATTCTAGGGCATTTCTGAAAAAAATAGGTTTTTACCTTTGTTGAGCCCAATCACAAAATCAAAAATTATACCCCTCAAAGATTCTTAAAACATGGATTCAGTAAAATTGAAATGAATTGTGTCGGTTTACAACACTATTTCTATGGAAAGTTGATTCGTCTCTAAACAAGGGGTTCACCCCTATTTATTAGTGCCCCCTGACAAAATGTTACCCGATTTTGAAAATCGTTTTCTGTTGCTTCTTATTACAACACAGATTTATCGCTTAATTAAGCGAAACCAATCATGGGAACTTATTAGTCACCCTCGATCAACCACGGAATAGGATCTCTATCTCTATTCAAATTATGATTGTTTCCAAAAGCATGCTCGGCAACATTTGATTTGAATTATAAAATTGAATAATATAAAGTATGCTATTTTTACAACAAGCATTTTGCCATGTGACGCTTTTTTCGATTGCACTGCATATATAAAACTAGTTTAGAACTATACCTTTCCTATATCCAAAAATTTTTGTGTAAACATTTTTTCCCTCTTTTTTACAGAAATTGGTATATCTTGCTTCCTCACTCTAATGGGTTACCCTCTGTATCGAAAATGATTTGAACAAAGTACCTATAACCATATATTTGTGAAATTTGCTCCTGAATCCACTAAAATGATGTTCGTGTTTATGCTACGATATTGCCTGTATTTATGAAAGGATAACTTTTACAATTATCATATGATTTTAGTGTAAACAATAAATCTAGAATATTGATTAGAACCACTGCTTAAGGTGAGGGTATTTAAAAATAATAAAATTCTACTTTCTATGTTATGTTATAAGTTGCGTAGTTCACTGGGTGGGAAGAGAATTTTATTTTACTTTAACTTTTCAAAGCTTTATATATTAACTACAAACTTTAAAATCCTTTAACGATGGTAAACATCAGCCGAAGCACGTTCTAGGCAAGGACAAATATCTAAAACTTGACATTTTTCATCGCGGTTGTTTAAATAGCCGCAACTCAATTTAACAATACGAATTTTCCAAACACGAGTAAGCAAGTGCTTTAAAAATATTCAGGAGTTGGCGCAAAGCACAATGCTTTATTTTATTATCTTGTTGCAATCCTGCAGTCAAAAAATACATACATGCGTTAGGTTTTCTTCATGTTGAATAAGATATAATTAGTTTTGATTTATGTTTGTGAATAATATATTATATTTCCCGTACAAAATCCATAGGAATCGCCTTTTAAAAATATGAAAAACTCATTCGTGCTCAACAAAGCAATTTAAGAATTACATTTCAAAAATGCCTCATTTTTACGACGAGCAATTTATTTAAATGTTTTATTCATTTTGTACCAAGAGGCGATGAATAAAGCTTTTTTAAATATTGAATTTAGAGTTATCAAAAATACTCAAATATGTTTAAGCCTTTTGTTAAAATATTGGTTGTATGAAACTACATTATTCCCTACATGTTTTTATTTAATGAAAAACCGTTGCAAGTGTAATTAAATTTCAATATAGAGGTCAACAGAATATTTATACGGAGTTATAGCAACCCGGTTTTCTAATATTTACAATATATCACTGACAAGCAGTGAATTATATTTACATTTAATTTAAATGTAATAAGTTTCGCATTTACTAATCACAATGTATAAAATAATACGCAACTGAGCAGCTGTTCTTTCTTTCTAATTTGGAGTCGGCTGCCACTTTTTTGCTTCCAGCGCCATTCTCCAGCTCAATCGGTATGACCTCGGATAGACGAGCTCAAAGCTCTCCTTCAGTCACGATGTTCTCTCACTTTTCTAACAGACATCACCATTTTTCCATTTTTGAACTCTACGAATATGAATAAACTGATTATTACATTTGGCCATGCATTACGTTTTTTTCTTTTTTAACTTAGGTTATATTTTTACTGTTTTTAAGATCAGGTGTTTGGTTGGTTAATAAACAGGCATTACAACAAAGGAAAAAAACTCTTCCCGCTCCATTGGAGCATTACACAATTGGAATTTAATCACAGGATAGATAGGAATTAGTATCAAACTTATACTTATTATTATTATTATTATTATTATTGTAATTATTCTAGTTAGATTTTTAGTTTATTGTGGTCAATAAATTTGATTAACTTTTTAGTAATTTTGAAATTGATATTGGCCAGAACCATTTGAATGTTAAATGGCGCAGCCAGCCCGCTTGTCCTTATATCTTCATATAAATTTACACCTGGGTTTACATTAATGGGACATTCAAAAAAGATATGATTGAGATTTTCGACTTGACCACACTCACATCGTGGGTGATCTGTAATTCCTATTTTGCAAAGGTGTTCCTTAGTCAGCAATGCCCTGTTCTCATCCTAATTATTACCGTGATGTGCCTTCTATCTATAAAGTTTATTTTGTTATAAATTGCTTTCACAGGGAACTTCCCTTGAATGCTTTTGTACCAATTCCCCTTATTACCCCAATTACTAACCCAATGATCCGTAAATTCTTTCCTAATTTTACTTCTCACTAACGGGAAAATTACGTTCTTGTCTAACTTAATATTCATTGGAATATTTAAATATATATGATTTCACATGATGTGACAGCGCCAGGAATTGGGTATGTATAGAATGTAAATGTAGACGCAGTCGTATTAATCTCCTGGACGCAATGAGCAATTGCTTCAAAAAGTTAAGTTTGCGTTTAATCTTTACGTACCCTTATTACGTATCAAGTGGTAATACACTACATAACTAACAGGCAGATTTGATCGAAAAAAAATTACACTAAATATTGTCCTGGAATCCTGATTTAATTTTGGAGATCAAATAAAACTAGGCGAAAAAGTGCTCTTCGCGTTTGTGAGTTGACTAGATATAGAGACAATTTAAAAAGAAATGGAAAATTATATAGACTTGCATAATCATAATTTGCAAGTTCCGTTTTCAAATAAAATTTCTCGGTTTTCAAAGTTTAATATCACCCCTTCCCTATGTACGTTAATAAAATGTTATCATTTTATAGTAATTAGAATAAGATAAATTCAACGATAACATTCAATATACCTCTCCCGAAGCTATGTCACGACAATTTTAGGTCATTTCTTTAGAAGAATTGTAACATTTCCATTCCAAGTGAAATAAGCTTAACTCAATGTTAATTTCTTATATTTAGAAGCTATTTAAACATTTACATCTGAAAGAGGAAGTAATTTTTTAGAGCGCTTACGGATAAATTACCTAAGGCGTACTTAATAGGTCCCGTGCGTTCAATTTATCTTGATAACATTTTAATTCGCTGTAACTCTTTTGTTTTTACAGATATTAAGGTAAACAAAAAAACAAAATGTAGGGTTGGTGGCCAAGTTTATTTTCTAAATTACATATCAAACAAAACACTAACAATTTTCTGACATATAATTTACCTTATATTTTTTAAACGGAACACCCTGTATATTACTACATTTTTTGACTCTCTAGAGAAATCTAAACACATTTCATGTATAATATCCTGTACCTATCTTTAACTGTTTTCGAAATATTGACAGTGGAAAGTCGGGCATTTTGACATTTAACCCGTGACCCGTGGATAAAAATAGGTTTGTTCTAGCAGCGATTTCAAACGGTTTCAAACCGTACGGAGTTTGCGCATAGCCATATAAGCGACGCTTATATCGTTGTGCGCAAACTCCGGACGGTTTGAAACCGTTTGAAATCGCTGCTAGAACAGACCTATTAACGGAACTTTTAAACCTTCGGTTAACTTCAAAGTTACTATCATTCGATAGCTTATGAAAACCTAAGATAGGAATGTGCAAACCGTTTTCTTTGATCTCGTGCGGTTTAGATTTTAGAGCCTGTCAAAGTATCAAAATGCCTGACTTTCAACTGTCAATATTTCGTAAACAGCTAAAGATAGGTATAGGACATTATAAACAAAATGTGTTTAGATTTCTCTAGATAGTCCAAAAATGTAATAATATACAGTGTGTTTCATTTAAAAAAACATAAAGTAGGCTTATATGACCAAAAATTGTTAGTGTTTTGTTTTATATGTAACTTAGAAAAAAACTTGGCCACCAACCCTACATTATGTTTTTTTGTTTACCTTGATATCTGTAAAAACAAAAAAGTTACAGCGAATCAAAATGTTATCAAGATAAATTGAACGCACGGTACAAAGCAAATGTAAAAAGCCAATTCACTGGCAATATCAGGTTTTATTTAAGATGAATTGTCAATTTTTTTTGGCCCCCACCTAGAAACTTAATTACACGTAGTAGATAAAAGGTGTATATACAAAAGCTATAGGGTTTCTTGCTTATTACCTTTGGAGAGCATCCGATGAAACAATCGCCCATCACCGAGAGCTGGGTAAGCAGAACTTATATTTTTTAAATTGAGCACCCTGATTATTTTCAGCTAGGCTAATAGGTATTTTTTTCCTAAATTCAAAAATATATACTTTGTTACTATTTAGATTTACCGCTTGTGAAATATTTCAGCTTAAACTGTGTTAATTTGAGTATAATTACCTATAGAGGTAGTAGGTGAGTATAGACAGATATTTCCCGGAAGAAGAATACCTACCTTGCAAAAATACTATAAAAAACATTATTAAACAATTTGATGAATGAAAAAGTTTAGACAAAATGAAGCGGAATATAGTAGGTATACAAGACAAAGGAAAAAAGGCATAATAATATAAACCTAAAGCTAATAAATAACAAGTAAAACTATGCATTTTCAACATATTTACTATTATTATTCCTACAGTTCCAATTATTTCTATATAATTTACTTACTTGTATTTAGTGACAATATTTCACGTTGAATCTTTTCTTTTAAGATTTCCAAGTTTTCTGGTCCCTCATAATAACATTTTAGATAGCCTCATAAAAATATATCCAATGGGCTAAGATCGCGACTGTTGGGTGGTCATCTAAACGTGCCCTGTCTGTCTATCCAGAATTCATATTTGTTGTTGAGATGTACGGTCGCTATTTCTACATTATGTAATGGTGCACCATCTTGATGCCAAATTATGTTGTTATATTGCTGCAAGTTTTCTAATAAATGTTTAATCTCATTTTGTAGGCAGTTCAGATATCTCTCCCCTGTCTCTCAAAAAGTATTGGTCCTATAACTTTATTACAGAGCATGCCGCATCAAACATGAACTGACCTACGTCCTTGAATCTTGACTTCCGATATTTTATGGGGATTTTCAGCAGCCCAGTAATCTTTTTTTTTTTTTTAAACATACCCGCTGTAGTAAAGTTTGCCTCGTCGGTAAACAAAATTTTGTTTAGGAAATTATGATCATTTTCGATATCCCTAATAATGTCTGAGCAATATTCATATCTCATATTCTTTGGATTATCGGTCAGTTGTTGCACGGGTAAAAATTTGTACCGATGATATTTATATTTCTTTAGTATGCCTTAAGTTTTTTCAGTAGATTTGTCTAAATGTGGGGCACCATCACGAATGGAATTCTCGGGATTTTCTAATTATTTGTTTCTAATATTTGTCTATACTCAGCTTAAACTTGTCTTATGTTGTTATTGTTCGAAAAAAACAAGCGAACCATTTCCTGTTTTCCTTCCTTGAGTATCCCATACTATTTTTAAATGAATGAAGTACATGAAAATCTCATATAACACTAGAACTCTGTTATCAAGTGAGAAGCAGCTCGAAATGGAGGTAGAGCTATCAGGAATAAAACGGGATATTGTGGGGCTGAGCGAGGTAAGAAGAAGAGGAGAAGAACAGATCACTATCAGATCAGGTCATTTGTTTCATTACAACGGAGAAACCGACTCAAGCACGGGTGGTGTTGGACTTATAGTTAACAAAAGGCTCATCAAACATATTACCCAGATCACTAGCATCAGTACCAGAGTTGTGTACTTGATCATAAATCTCAATAGCAGATATACTTTGAAGATCATACAAGTTTATGCTCCGACCGGCTCGGCTCACGCACTGACGAGGAAATGGGAGAGTTTTATGAAGACATAGTCAAAGCATATCAAGAAATCTTTTCAAGGTTTAATATTTTGATGGGAGACTTCAATGCAAAACTTGGGCAACGACAGTTCTGAAAGGGTTATGGGTCTACACGGATATGGCGAGCAAAATGAAAGAGGACAATTGCTTCTAGAATTCTTAATGCAGTATTAGCAAGAATTTAAATATATTTTATTCGACTTTACTTCATGTCGCATGTTTAGCTCGCGATATTAATAATTGAGTCGCTGAGAAAATCAGGAACAAATTTCCTTATATGGACGAGGTAATATCAAACGTGCCAACCTTCAAGTTTGTACAGTAATAGAAAATTATAATATAATTTCTGATATTTGTTTCATTTCACGCTTTTTTTGAAATATTATTGTTATGCCTATTATACAGGGCGATCCAGACAAATCTTTAAAAGGAAATATCTCCATTATTTTTGAAATTAGAAACAAATATTTCGAACAAAAGTTGTTTCAGTTCATCTGCTTTTACAGATATTTTTTTTAATCTACTATGTAAGTGCTTCAAAAAAGCAAGGTGCATGCTAACTTTTTTAAAGATTTAGAATTTTCTATTAAATTCTGCACATTTTCTGAATAATATATCATGTGTCAAAATGTTTTTCGAAAAATTGAAGGTTATAGAGTTACAAAATACTATATGGGGTGAATTTGTGCTGGCCGCCCCTCAGCTAATATTTTTCCATCAAATTGCTAGCACAGCAAGCTTAGATCTAGCACAGGTTAGGCACAATTATTTTGAAAACTAGTACATTTCAAGATGGATACATTTACATCATACCACCGTAAAAATAAAATTTTCAAAAGCATATACAGGGTGGTAAAAAAATAAATATATTTTTTAAATTTCTCCGCTATTTAGCGTTGAACGAAAAATTTTATCAAAAAGCTTTTTATTCCAAATTAGGAGGTGTATCATCGACTTCAATACATTTTTTCCAAAAATTTCATAATTTTTGAGATATTCGCAAGAAAGTTCGAAAAACGACGTTTTTACTTTTTTTAATTACGATGCCTCAAGTATAGGTTAAACGCCATCAAAATACATATTTTTGGTAGTAAGTATTTTTGTGGTATCCCTCGTAGCTTTCGAGTTATGATTTTTCTCGCTTGGGGGCCGCTATCTCAAAAGCTAAGAATATTGTTTTTTTTTTCGTAAAGAACTTTTTTGTTTTTCTTTGTGTCCTGTATCTAAAATCAAAATTTGAAGTCGGCAGAAAATAATGGAAAAACCCGGTAGGTTTCGGCTCCTACTGGTCAAAATAAAGGTATGGTCGATATAAAAAACGGTTTTTTCCGTTTTGCCGATATTCGTATATTTACTACCGGAACCTACCGGTTAAAAACCGCTCGATTTAGGTTCCATCCAGGGGTTATAATTTAGGGGCCAAATGGAAAATATTGATATTCTTAAAATCTCGATATGGATTAAGTAAGGTTCCCCTATGCCCCTTCCGCGAAACATAATCAGCGGTAGATTCCTGACGAGGTTGAATTCGAACTCAGGACCGTCCCTAACCCCCTAACCCAAATTTCAGCCCACCCGGCCTAACGATAGCAAAATTCCCTATTCAGGGTCCCCTATTGGAGACTTAGAGACTTGAATTTTTTTGGTGGTTCCGGCCGGTCCCCTTTGTTCCTGTCCGATTACGGACTCGCTAGTTCAAAATTTACAACAAAAACCGGTAGGAGCCAAATTCGAAAAAAAAACCGTCCCCTAAATATAAAAATACGTTCGGAATTTTTCCGATATAATTGCTTACTTATTTAGATATCTGCTGCTACTTGGAGATAAAGGTCGGCATTTTTGTTTGAAGTCTGATTTACTGATTCATCTTTATTTTCTGCTTCTATTTTACAAAATCAGCTTTAATATATAGCATTTAAATTCTGCTCACCAAATTTGGAAATAACATACTAGATAATTAAAACTTATAATCAATCATAAATAAGAAAATTGATAAAACGTATAATTTATTTCCTAAATTAAATGCTAAATTCATATCTTCTTATTCTTTGTTCGTTGTTTAATTATTATTGAACTGGCCTAATTTTAAAATCGTGGTATTCGTATTGATTTAAAGTTCTCTGAACTAACTCGTTTCATGGTATCTACCTTATATCACTAACACAGTTATTGATAGATTTTCTTCTTGATGATGAAGCAATATAATAAGATCTTATCATTTTTGAAGTAAAACTCGACCATTTTGAACCTTTCAACAATCGAATAGCTCATTCTGTTTAATATTAGCAGGCAATGTCGCACCAATGGCACGCCTTGTAACCACCCTCGGCCCTTCTTCCCTCATCGTCAACTTTATTCGTATTTTAGATATATATTTTATATAATAAATTCGAGCAGGTTACGTTAATTTGACTGGTACTTAACCCTAGTTTTGTAATAGCATTGAGTATCATGCTTTGCATTCAACCGTATGGCATGGCACAGGTGTCGGATCTTATACCTACATTAATATTATCGATGTAATCAGATGACAAGGAATTGAAGTGTAATCAATACATAGAGTGTTTTATTGTGTTGGTGTGGGTCTCGATATTTCACAGAGTGGTTCTTCGAAGGATTTAGAAGCATACAGGATCAACAATGCTTACAGCTTATCTACAGCTAAACAACTAGTATAGCAGCCACAGAAACTGTAAGCTCTCTCTAAATTATCCTTAAGCCTCTACTTTTAAAGAGGTAAATTTAAGATACTTAGTCAAAGCATAATATTATTATGTTTTTAATACAAATTTTCAATCACGGTTCACACATAAAAGGTGGTTTTTCTGCTTAAAGAGACAACTCGCTTTTTGTTATCATTTTTCATTTTATTCAAATTAGGTAAAATAAATTAATGTTTAAAAGCCTAGAAAATATAATGGTTGCTCCTAAGCGCACAACCTGAATGTAAAAAATCTATATCATTGGGTTCGCAGTTGTTGGCCTTGATCCGCAATTTGCTGCTGTTGCGCCTGTAACGCAGTACTCAAGTTCGGGGTTCCAATAAGTGGTTTGGGCGCAATGTAATTGAAAAGCGTATCCGCCACTACAAGCATAGTAGGCCCCACAGTCGTCCAGATCGTTAAGGTAGACCGTAGAGTCTATGGGATCAACTTCTGGACATGAACCTGTAATAAACCAAACGTTTGTTAGTACAGGAACTTCAGAGTTTTATTTCCTCTTGAAGTGCAATTCTTTTCGATAATTATTATAATAATATAATATTTTTGACGGCGTAAGGTATGTTCTCAAATACATATATATAAAATAAATTTCCATAATTTTCTAATTAAGTGAGTCCGAGTTATTAACAATTATGTTTTATAATTTTAATAATTTACTAACAGGGATTGAACTAAGTTGTATTTTCTATTATTTACATTAGTCTGAATATCATCAAAATGTAATCGTTTCAAGATTTAATATTATCAAATGTGCCTACACATTTTAAATCAAATATTTTCTTTTACTATGTAGGTACATATTTTATTTAACCCAATTACTTTCCGCCTACAAATCCATCACATGTGCATGTGTCAGAATAATAATTCCTTGTTGGATGGATACACACCAAATAATAAAAACAAGCACAATGCATTATTGAATAACATGTGTTATGCTCTATTTGCTTCTATTATTTAAAGTACATCTGCTCAACACTCGGAGAAAAGATGCCATTCTAAAAAACAAGCTGTGATGGTGGCCAAAGAGATTAAGGCTGGAGGTACTCGGGTGGAATCTTATTAAATGTAATATATACACAACAATGAAAGTTGCTGATTATATCAATATAAATACCCTCTTAGAATTTCTTTTTTATTATTATAAGGTTACTTACCATCTGGTTCAG
>MU195040.1:0-12144 GCA_016904865.1 Pissodes strobi | reverse complement strand
CCCCCCCCCCCCCCCCCCGGTCTACCCCCATGAGAAAAACTGATTACTTGACGAAAATTAACGCCGAAAACTGTATTAGAAGACCCTTTAAAAATGATGATGCCTTCGATGCAGGGTGAGCTAGTTTGGAAAACCGAATAATCTGAAGCAACCAAACTTTCGTGCATTAAAGAAGGGAGATATCAGCAGAATATACCAAAAAATCGCATCGATCCGATTGAAAATCCCGAATTGGTGATTTTTTGATTTTCAGTTTGCATAATCTACTTTTAGCGTACGTACCAGCCAACACAGCCCTATTTTCAAGAAATCAATAGCAGATTCGTAAACCTCGAGGTCTCTGCTATAAAAAGTTCCATAACAATTTTCGGTACGAAATCGTAAAATACGAGAAAAGCGATGTTAAATTGAAACATGCAGGAGACCACAAAATATTTCCGATTTTACGAGTGAATAGATGCTTTGCTTTTGATGTATTATGGAAAATTTGAAAAAAATACGTCTCTCAATATATGGATATGACGCTTAGGACGTTTATGTTAAAATATTTAATTGCCTGAAATCTAATTGAAAACGCGGTTTGAACCTAGAAAAATGGGACACGATCAGAATAGAGGCATTTTCTGGTGGATTTAAAGTAAGTAGATGTATTTGCCTGAAATCTCATTTAAAATTATTTGAAGATGGAAAAACGGACCAAACAGAAGAATTTTTACATTTTTTAAGTGAAATGCAGTATTTTCTGCTGATTTTATGGGACATTTTGAAATAAATTTTTACTTTAAAATCAAAGTTGTGGTCAATAATTTCAAAAATAAAACAAAAAATACTTGTAGTTCGTTTTGTATGTATTTTTACAACTAATAATGCAACACTTGCAAGCTCTCATGCCTCAAAAATGATATTACATATATAAGACACCGTTCACCGCTTACCCACATGCAGCTACACCTAGCGAATAGCTAGGAAGTTCTACCTGACAATACAAAACTTGGGTTTGATTCAATATCTCCAGTAGGACGGAGAATATAGATTTTTTGAAAAGTTTCCAAAATGAACTTTTGTCGATTGAGTAAGATTTTTAACATTAGAGAGGGACCAAATATAAAATAATATCCTTTAAAAGGTATTCTCTGAGGGTTTTGTTTCTTTTTGTTTTAGGTAGCACCAGTACTGAGTATCAGGCGTTTCACATACGTGTCGACTGGACGAACTAGTCAATAGGAAAATGTTCACTTGAAATTACAGACTCCAGAATACATACAAATAGAACATGGTTAAAGATCTGGTTAAATATCCATAAAGTATTACAATAAATCTAATTTATCCATTAATTTAAATAAGTGTTGCATTTTAGTTCATTCTTATTAATGTTGGTTTCTTACTTGCCTTTAAATATAAAAAGCAAAAAATAGAAAATTACTAGTCTTAGTAGTAAAAGTTAAGTTTGGATTAGTTTGGGATAGCAGCAGAGATAGAAAATGTGACACTTCCAATAAAAAAAAAAATGTTCTGCTCGCAATTTAATCGTATAATTATGAATTAGTTAATCATTAAGTATCGAATGTAAGCTTCAATTTTAAACAAATGTAAGCAGGATTAAATACAGATATCTTTATTCATAACTTAAACTCATTTGCATAATTTTACGTTTTTTTACATATAAAGGTTTCTTTGCTATACTACTTGAAGCATTATAAAAGATTATCGCATGTATTTGATCTGTGTCGAATATTGTTTTCTTAATGTAGGATTTGTGTTCTTTCATTCGCATTTAGTCAAGGGCCTATATCATGTTTCACCGATATAAAATTTTATCACTCTCACAAGGGTTCTTATAAATTGCATTTTTCATTTTTATTATATGGTTTAATTGTTGTTTCCTTAGTTCTGCAAATGAAAGCTATCTACATACAGCGTCATTCCTTATATTTATTCAGCGTCCAGCGCGGTTATTGTACAAGGTGGAAAAAAAATTTAAACGCAAACATTTTAGGGATCATCTTAAATCGCCTGAAAATGCTCTCACATATAATACAGGGATATCGCAAACTTAATAAAAAAACACAAACATTGTAAATCTTTAATGGAATACCTTGATATTGACATATCTTTTTTTTCTAGATTCAAAAATATATAATGTGTTGACATTTGGTTTAGCCGTTTTCGAAATATTTGCACTGTTTAATTAAATGGCAGTTATTCTTGTTATAATTAACATATTATTACTCTAAATTATAATATATTATTAATATATTTATTTACTTTCTTAGTCAAAATAGAACCAAAAATGAACAATATTTTTTTAGAAAATAATTTATGAAAACTCGCAAGTGTTCAATGTGACCGACGTTATTTTCAATAGTTTTTAAACTGCAAATATATCGAAAACGACTAAACCAAATGTCAACACACTATATATTTTTGATTCCAGAAGTAAAAAATTATGTATTAATTTTTGTTTTAATATACAGGGTGACCTCTTAAAAACTTACCATGTTTGTGTCTTTTATCAACTTTGCTATAATATTATATTTTCAAACATTTTTTGGCGATGTAGGATGATCCCTAGGACTTTTGTATTTAAAGTTTTTTTACTACCTCGTATAGTAACCGCGTTAAACGCTGCCTAAACATAGAGAATGCCCCTGTACATGGATCACATACTACTGTTTGCCACATGAAAGAACCTGGACGGAAAGAATGCGGGCAAAAAATATCCTCGCATATTTAGATGCTGCCACATTTTTTTCCCAATAATCCTAATTTATTTTCTGTCTAGTTTCCTATACATATATACATATTTAAATTTCCTACTTGAATACTTATTTTTCTTATTTTCCTTAATACTACTGTCTTCTATTATTTACTATTTTATTTACACAGGGAAATACGGAATACGCAATATGGATACTATAATATTTATAATGTTTATATTTTATTCGCCTTTAAGCTATTTAAAATACGCGACAATAGGCAACAATGCGACGTTTACTTGATTTTTAGCGGGAGGCAGTTTCGTGATTGGTCGCAGGATATATTAAATACACTTTGACCCTAGACCAACACCTAATTTTTTTTACATATTTTAAAATTTCGGCAGCGACTTCCTTTAGCCATTGGCGTGGAAATTGCCGATGCCGAACTGTGTGGTTATTTATATTATTTGGTTTGTAGGATCTGGTGATATATAGATTTTATCGATTTTGCAAATTCTCTTTTTTCACTAGAAAGGGGGTATCCTATATAGTAGTTTAAGCCAAAAAAGTCGGAAGATCCGCTACATTTGAACCGAAAAAATGCCCTCAAAGTTCGAGTTTTTACACAAATTTTCAGCACCACTTCACAAAAGCACTAGAAATGTAGACAAAACACATCTGAAAATTAATTGTCGGGTGAAAATATTAACTAGGATACATTTGCGTCGAACGAGAGACCATCGTTTTGTTCCGGTCCTAATTTAAAGCGACTCATAGCCATAGCCCCATTAAACAAAATTAAATTTTACTTGTAAATATCCATCCTCATTTTTACTGTCACCTGTCACAATAGCCAAAACAAAGATTTTTAAGAAGGCACACTGTTGCCAGACGTATACTGTAGTTTCGTTAGCACAATTCATTAGAAAAATGGTGCGCTATAAGCGCAGCTTTTTTAATGTGCAGTGCGTAAAATATGTTATTTTACGCACTAGTGCGTAAAGTAAATCTGAGATATTTTTTGACATTTAGGGCAATGCGTAAAATAATATATTTTACGCACTAGTGTGTAAAATAATTTATTTTACGCACTAGTGCGTAAAGTAATTTAATAATATTTTTGTTTTTTCATATATTTTTCGGTAGTAGAAAAAATTTTGTATGCTTCTCATGTGTAAAGTACCCTTTTTTTATTAAATTTCAATTAAATTTTTTTATCAATATTCACATTTATAAAAAAAAGGTTCACTTTTCACACTTGTTGCATAAATAACTATTTTATCGTCTAAAATCCGTTTAAAACGATTTTAAAACGCACAATTGTATAAAAATCCGAAATTTTCAAACCTCTCAGGGCGATAGCCGAGGCTTCGGACGAATTTGTCATGTATTTTGAAGCAAAAATTCATTTTAAATTCAACTGTGGAAATGAACCGCTCAGGGCGCAGTGCCGAACTTTCCGATTTCGATAGAGTTGACTAGCTGGTAGTGAATAAGCTGTGCTATAAGTGTCTCTACTCTTTTTTTATTTAGGTCAATGATGATGTATGCAGGTGGCGTGTCGGATAGTTCAAGGTTGGTGTGAGGAGAATGGTCTCTCAGTAAACCCAGGGAAGACCGAACTCATTCTCTTCACAAGGAAACGAAATCTAACAGGTTTTATACATCCCATACTCTACCAGACGAGACTGAGCCTAAGTCAACAAGTCAAATATTTGGGAGTTATTTTAGACAGTAAATTGACGTGGAAGGCACACGTTGAACAGGTGGTGAATAAGACAACCGCGATTATGTGGCAACTAAGGAGAACGGTAGGTAGGAAGTGGGGTTTAAAACCTTACATCCTCCAGTGGCTGTACACTGCTGTGATAAGACCGAGGATTTCCTACGGATCCGTGGTCTGGTGGCCAGCGGTGACCAGAGCCACTAATGCCCAGAAACTGGCCAGACTGCAAAGGCTGGCTTGTTTGGGTATTACCGGAGCATTGAGAACAACTCCCGGAGCAGCACTGAACATCATCCTGGGGCTGCCGGACCTCCCGATCTGGATTGAGAGAGAGGCAATGGCGGCTCACAAAAGGATGATCGACAGTGGCCTATGGCGAACGGACTACACAGGGAAAGGCCATACGACTATTGCCGCCAAAATGAGTAGGGATCTACCCATCATTGCGACCAAAGGCAATATTCCAGATGGCAGATTAAGACTGAGAAGGAATTTCCAAGTGGAATTTCCATCAAGGGAAGAGTGGCTGTCAGGCCAGGTACGTACGCCGAGCGGCGCACACGCATGGTACACTGACGGCTCATGGATGGCTAATACACAGTCATCCGGAGCCGGTGTATACCTAGACAACACTAAATCAGGAGAAAGCACTTCGCTGGGGAGATATGCCACTGTTTTCCAGGCGGAGGTGTTTGCTATTTTGGAAGTAGCAACCAAGGCGGAAGTAACAGAAGGTGTAGAGAGTATATATATTTACTCGGACAGTCAAGCCGCTCTCAGGGCGATCCAAAAACCCAGGGCAAGCTGTAAGCTAGTTCAGGAATGTAGAGACGCCCTAGACAGATTGGCTGTGCACAGGGAAGTAAGACTCAGATGGGTTCCAGACAAGGCTCAACGAGCCACCTCGTCGGTCCAGAACCTGGTTTGGGCTTAAGTAAAAGGCAAATCTCTCAGGAACTAAATAACTGGGCCTGGAGCAAGACAAAGCACACTTGGAGAGGAAAAGAAGGATGCAGACAAGCCAAGGAAATGATTCCAAATACTGACGGATCCAGAGCAAGGCGACTGCTAAAAAAGAGCCGAGAGGACATCAGGAACTTGGTAGGTATTCTGACTGGGCATGGAAGCCTAAACAGACATCTGTACCTTATCGGCGTGAGGGACAGCCCACTCTGCCTGAACTGCGGGACAGGGGAGGAGTCCTCATACCACTATATAGGAATTTGTGATAGGTGGAGTCGCCTAAGGAGGAAGATACTGGGAGCACCAACACTTGCTCGGGAAGATCTAAAGGATCTGGACTGGGAGGACGTCCTCACCTTTATCAAGGTGACGGGCCGTTTCAGTGCGGGCCGGGTGTTGGAAGTAGCCAGGTAGGGGAGGGCGGATCGGGGATGGTGAAAAGGGACTTATAGGCCTACTTACCGGGCTTCGGCCCCCCCACCCTTACTACTACTACTAGGTCAATGATTTTTTTATTGCAGTAGCACATCCTATATTGCTCGACGAGCGGTGTGTGTCGAAGATGTTGATTGGCACGATTCTTGAATAGTTAGTTTGGGGAACAGATGTCCTGGGAGCATATTCACATGTAACAGGCAAGATGTCCATTCGGCAATGCCGATCGTTTCCTCATATGTGACGTGCACGATAGCATTTAGTCAGATGTCGTGACTGTTACATAGAATCAACAAATAAGTCTTCAATTATTTTAACACTTCATGCATGGCCCTCCGCTCGCTTCGCTCGCTACGGGGGCTCAACAAACAGAAACTAACCAAGTGCTAACCAAAACTAACCCAAAATAAAAAAAGTAAAATAAAAATATTGGGTTAGTTTTGGTTAGCACCTGGTTAGTTTCTATTTGTTGAGCCCCCGTATAGGGAGCGAAGCGAGCGGAGGGCCATATATGAAGTGTTTAAATAATTGAAGACTTATTTGTTGATTCTATGTTCGGCATAGTCGAATGGACATCTTGCTTGTTACATCCGAATAAGCGTCCTGGGAGTGAGTTCCACAGTGATTCAGTGCGCCAGACAAAGGAGTTCTTGTAAAGCGATGTCCTAGGTGTTTTCAGTTGTACGACGAACCGGTGCGCTCTTGCCGTCTATCGTGACTGTCTGACAGGCGTTGTCAGGGGCGGGATAAGGCGGGCCAAACCCTGGGAACATCTGCCGTAAAAGTATCTGTAAAACAGGGATTTCTCGGTCACATGTTTGCGGCGTTTCAGACTATCCAGATTCCGAGTCAACTCCGGGTCACCGACGAGACGCACAACTCTCTTCTGAACGGAATCCAGTAGCTTTAGGGTGTGCTCTGGCGTGGCACCCCAGATGTGTGAGCAATATTCTAAGCATGGTCTTATTTGCGCTTTGTAAAGCAAGAACAACTGCTGCGGTGTATAAATTTTTTGTTGCGAAATAGCGTACCAAGCTTCTGGAAGGCTGATTTTGCGACGTTAGCAACGTGGTCATGTCAGGACATATTGCTGTTGACCGAGACCCCCAGTAGTCCGACTGAATGAAGTTGAATGGATGGTCGATTCTGCCATAATGATATCATTGCCCGCCGTATGGTAAACGTGGCTGCTTGCATGATTGTTCAATGTGCATTTGCATTCATTCATCGGAATAAAAGAGACACTAATTCGATTATACTATTTCTTTGTATGTATATATTCGTCAAATATTTCACTTCATACATGGCTCTCCGCTCGCTCCGGGGGCGTAACCAAACGAACCTAACCCAAACTAATCCAAGACATTCCCAAATGAGGAAAAACAAACTAAAAAATATTTGCATTATTGACGGACAAATTTCAATTTTTTTTTATTTCCGGCATGCCTTGGGTTAGTTTGGGTTAGTTTTGTTTGGTTGCGCCCCCGAAGCGAGCGGAGGGTCATGCGTGAAGTGGAATATTAAATATACTTACGTAGTAAACAACACTGTTATTCCCCATAAGAAAATGTGCAACTTTTGGAAACACTGGTCCAGGCCCCCGGTGTCGGTTACTAAAATTTCATTATTTTCACGTTACAATTTCAATATTTTCGCGTTACACCTGGGAAAGTCGTAGTGGAAGTTTGCCCTTCTAGGGCAATTTAGGCTCAAAACGCGAATATTTTTTCGGCTCAAATGTGGCAAATCCTCCGTTTTTTTTGGCTTAAGCTACTCTATAGGACACCCCTTTTCTAGCGAAAAAAAGAAAATTTGTAAAATCGACACAACCTATATATCATCAGACCCTTAATTTGATGATATCTTTGAAGATTTTAACCTTTCTTATATTTTTCTTGCATTTGGTGATTATTATACGCGGTTAACTAATTTTTATATATTTCGGATTGTTAACTGAATTCTATAAATTAAAATTTTTATTACATAACAATTCCGAACGTTCTGTAAAGAGCGTTTTGGAACATACTTGCTTCAATATTGCCTAACTTTTAATACAAAAATTAAATGCTAGAGAATTTATATGAATTAGCTACGATAAACAGTTTTTTTCCAAATTAAGCGACGTCATCAATGACGTAAATACAAAACCTTCAGGAAACGAACTTTAACGTCTTAAACTAATCAATATTATCATTAATAATATGGTAAGAATAACCTCGTGCGCCTATGGGAAGACAAGATTTTTTACGTGCTAGTCCTCTACCCCCTTCAGTCGTTGTTAAGGTTCACTCGCTTGGCGCACTATATGGTCTGCTGAGAACGATCTAATTGTAATTATTTAACAATTTGGTGATTAATGAACAATATTTGGACTTACTCGGTCATTCGATAATAAGATGTTTCAGATCTCCATGTGAATGCCAATGTGGTCCCAGTTAATTTCACCTGATATTAACGAATTAATCGACCTGCTCGCCCGAGAAACCTGGTTAGTGCTAGCGGTACACAAAATATTCCTGAGGGAAACTGCATAGAAGCCGTTTGGCACAGTGGCAATTAAGACTCCTTAGGATGATTTAGTCTCAGTGATTTTTGATTCGGCCCAAAATGGATGGGGTGAACTACCCCTTAAATTGTTAAAATCGCTAATATTAATCATTAATGACAATTAACGAGTAATTTTCGTATAACTTTGAGGTCGCTGATATTTGACACAGTAAGGACGTTTTTTTTGGTCCGAAACTCGAAAAATGTTGAAATCTATGGCGCTGAATGTAAATAAGTCATCAGAAATACATTTTGGAAAAAAGTAGAGACAATACAACTCACATTTTTTTTTCTGGAAATTCAGTTTGATAACGTTTTCGACTAATTTGACACCGCCTTACACGAATACTAGGATATTTTTGGAATAAACTCAAACGCAAATCCAAGCCCTCCTCCCTCAGTATAAGACGAAAAAATATATATACTTAGTCCCGCTACATATTTTCTTTAATAATTAAAAAAAACTGAATTGCAGTTAAAAGATAAAAAAAGGATAATGCGAATACTTGTTATACTCACATATGAAAGCAGGAAAAAATTTTTTCCAATATGAACTCGGCATAAAAGAGCAATCAATGTAAGGCATACCTTACCTAATAGTACGTACACTATGAGGGATTTACATAAAATTAAGCACACTACCAATCTTGAACTAAATATTTGAGGACTAGTACCAATAGTGTTTGGATCATTTTTGATATACAGGCTAAAGATAAAATATTAAAAATATGGCATATTGTTTCAATTGACAAAAATAAAGAGTAAGTCGATGCCAATAAAGATTGAGGCATATTAATAAAAAAAAACCTCAATTTAAAATATCATTGTCAAAAAAGCTTATGGCAGAACAAGTAGTATAACACAAAATAAATATAAAAACTACTTTCTACGAAAGCATAAATAAGTCGTGCTGCATATTTCCATAATTATATTATAATTATATACTAGTTTGTTATATTTCGATGTAAACCAATGCAAGTATGCAAGATAACATTTTGCTAATATCAGCATTTATGCATTTCCTATAAAAGCGCACTTGGAGAGGTACAGATAAGATTATTAATTAGCTTTCGGTATTCACCGAGTTACTAAGTCTCACGTGGTTTAAGTTAAGATTATTAGCTTTTGGTGTTCATCGAGGTGCTTGGTCTCGCGTAATTTTAAGTTAACTTTAGTGTTTTAAAAATAAGTTATTTCATTATCGCAATAAAACTGGCGCAGTCGGTAGAACTTGTCGACAAAGTTATTGGATTACAAGTATGCGTGAAATTGGCAATACGTAAAGGAAATTTCATCGTGAAAATACTTAACGTGTGACCAGTACCAGTGTGGAAAATCCATAGCGTTGATCTGTTTCAACAGTTTACCGGTAACCAACCAATCAACATCCAAGCGAGTGTCTGAGAAGTGGATACTTGCCTCCATCAAGTGAACTTCAGTTACTTTCCAACTTCAGGAACCTAGCACCTAGCTGCCAATACAGACGCTATTAGGCACGTTAACCTACAACGTCTGCATACGATTAGAAGAAGCTTTTTGGACAGAAAACTCACAACGTACACCCTAGAATTAGATTTCCTAGGATTAGAAGACTTTTTCTGCAGAGAACCCATAACGTCAACCCTAGAATGAACTTCGAGAGCTTCAAGAACCTCGAGAACTTTCAACAGAAACTACAATTAAGGAATAAGGTTAGTTCAAGTTCAGTATTCATGACACCGAAAGTACCTTACAAAAAATAAATAAAAATAAGTTCTTCAAATGATACCCTATTATTTAATCTCTTAATAACTAAATTAGGATATTTAATCTCTGACATAAAAGATATTACAAATACTTTATCTTAGGGCCATTCTATACGGGCAGTTAAAACGCGGGTGTTTTGCCGCTAGGAACGGCCTATTTAAAGAAAACTTATGCTTTTAAATGACGCTATCTACATGAGCGTTTTTGCTGCTTCCTCAGTCGGCGTTGAAACAGCCAGTGGCCGTTGCAACGCCTCTGGAGGCGTTGCAGCCGCTAGCGTCATAAACGCGAATGAAGCTGCACGAAGCGAAAATACGCGGTTGTGCCGCATCTACGCCGGAGTGACCTTCGCAGCTGCAAAACAGCCGCGTTTCAACTGCCCATGTAGAATGAGTTCCAGCGTTTTGGTCGCTGTTTAACAGCCGCGTTTTGACAGTTACGTGTAATTTTGAGAAATTTGGTGCGGTTGCTAGCGGCAAAACAGCTGCGTTTTAACTGCCCGTATAGAATGGCTCTTAGGGCTATTCTATACGGGCAGTTAAAACGCGGCTGTATTGCCGCTAGGAACGGCCTATTTAAACAAAACTTATGCTTTTAAATGACGTTATCTACATGAGCGTTTTTGCTGCTTCCTCAGTCGGCGTTGAAACAGCCAGTGGCCGTTGCAACGCCTCTGGAGGCGTTGCGGCCGCTAGCGTCATAAACGCGGATCAAACTACACAAAGCGAAAATACGCGGTTGTGCCGCATCTACGCAGTGGTGACCTTCGCAGCTGGAAAGCAGCCGCGTATCAACTGCCCATGTAGAATGAGTCCAGCGTTTTGGTCGCTGTTTAACAGTGGCGTTTTGACAGCTACGTGTAGTTTCGAGAAATTTGGTGCGCTTGCTAGCGGCAAAATAGCCGCGTTTTAACTGCCCGTATAGAATGGCCCTTACTGTTCTACAGAAAGAATGAAACGCTGTATTTTTAATTTTCTCGGTACAGCACACAAATGGCTCTATGGCACATTAAATGCTAGCGGCGAAGACGGCGAAAAATACGATAATTATATAATAATAATTGATAAAAATCAAAAAACACTTCATGAATACTTAACTTCTCAAAAATTAGTTCTTACGCAATTATCAGAAAACATCGATAAGCAACTTAAAATTGTAAAAACTAATCAAAACAATATCCTAAAACAAATTAATGCTGTTACCAGAGAAATTCAAGTTACTATTATTTGACGACTTAAATAAGATCATTGCGATAATTCAAACAATTCCTACTAATATGCAAACTGCAATTAATTCCGCAGAACTCGGTATCTACACTATAGAATATTTAAATTCTAGGAATTAAATAAAACATTAAGCATTATTGACTCTAAAAATAGGATTCCCTTTGATAACATGATAAAGTATTACGAGACTGCACAATGACATGCAAGCGTGACAATTTCTCTAAATTTAATAATCTTTGAAATTCATATTCCCGAAATATTACCCGAGGTTTTTAACCTTTATGAAATAATACCAATCCCTGCCGATAATAACATTGTAACGATTCGTAATCGTAATCCTTATTTACTCTTATCCAGCAAAACGTACTACAATGTTAAAGAACTTTGTCCGATGACAGAGAATATCTTTCTTTGTAATCTTAATTACATTACACAAAGCGAACAATGTGTAAATGATATGCTGAGTATCAAGTCGCATTGCCCATTGATACAGGTATCAATGGGGTAATATTACGTCGACAATAATGAAACAATTTGCAGACCGTTTTATTTTAGTAATCCCAGATAAAAGACAAAAAATAAATATGTTTTAACCTCAAGAAACATCTGTCGAAAATTTTGATAAATCTGTATTAAGTTTTCCTGAAAAAATGTACAGTAAAACTTAATTCGACATTTCAGTTTAAGAAATCAATAGCAATGAAACTTCAAATAAAATTACCAGAAATACAATAATTATTTAATTCTAATTTAACAAACCAAATTGAACCAATTATTGATATCGAGACTATCGATACTGAGA
>JAEQML010070198.1:0-16964 GCA_016904865.1 Pissodes strobi | reverse complement strand
AAGTAGAAAACAAATCATATACTTAATGCAACTGCTATTAAAAAAAACTAGCTTTTATTCAGAATAGAAAAACTGAAAATGTAAAAAATCTTTATAATAACAAAATCTATTTATCTTCAGTGTCAGTATCTTCTTTACGAATAGACACAATGACTTCAATATTGCCATCCAGTATTTTTTTGCATGATCCTATGCAACCTATTTAATTTCTTCTACGTGTACAAGCTTTGCTTTCATACAATCTAATAAAAATTTATTTAATTATGTTTTATTATGTACCGATTTAATATAATAATAAGTTACCTTTTTACATCCAAAACAGTGGAATTTATTTATCCACTCTGTTTTTAGTTAAAACAAAAACAGTTAACGAACTTTTTATCTGAACGAGCACTCTCATCAAAAGAATTTCAAGTTCGCAACTATAGTGGGGGATTTACCGATATTTTTGATAAGAAAACAAATTGCGAACCAATTGACAACAAATTACTATCCTCTATAGTCACGAAGAAGCTGATACTAGGATTTTGTTGCATTATACTCTCTGCTAAACATTGTATGTATTATTTGACATGCATCGTGGACTCCAATGACACTGATGTACTTGTACTTCTGGTGGATATTAAAAATATACATATTTCTAGAGAATTTGGGGTAAAATGTGGAAGAGGAAATTCGGTGCTATATGTGGCAGTTCATGACACCAACCCAGAAGAAAAACTTGCAAAAAAATTACCTGCATTTCATGCTCTAGCTGGTTGTCATACAACCAGCCAGTTTTCAGGATTAGGAAAAATAAAATGTTGGAAAAAGTATCTAAATTATTCCGATTATTTAGACGATATTGGGTCCAGGAATTTTCAGATGGCATGTTCAATAACATAGAGAAATTTATCATAAAATTATTTTCAACAAATCCAAACATTTCGTCTATTAATATTTTCAGGACACTATTGGCCTATTCATCGCTAACTGAAAAAACTAACCCCTACAAAAAATAGTTTAAAATTTCGCAGTATGAGAGCACATTATCAATCTAAGGTGTGCTTCAGTTCTTCAGAAACAAATCCCCTATTACCAGAGGTGACAGAATGCGGATGGAAATTTTGAGGAGGCAGGTGATATCCAAATCATCCTCAATTTTAACAACACCAGCATTTCCTTCGGATGCATGTGGATGTAAAAAAAGGTTAATTATTATTAGATGAAATAGGTACATAAAAAACTCAATCAAATAATTTTTTTATTAGATTGTATGGAAGCAAGCTTGTAGACGCCGAAGAAATTAAATACGTTGCATAGGATCATGCAAAAAATACTGGAAGGCAATATTGAAGTCATTGTGTCTATTCCTGCAGGAGATACAGACACTGAAGATAAATAGATTTTGTTATTATAAAGATTTTTTACATTTTCAGTTTTCCTATTCTGAATAAAAGCTAGTCTTTTTTTTAATAGCAGTTGCATTAAGTATACGATTTTTTTTCTACTTCTTTATTACCTAGCAACGTATAGGAAAAATAAATTTCAGTATAATCGAAAATGTCTTCATTGACTTTATTCAATTAATAATAGCTATTATTATTATTATTAGTATTCTAACCCGTAATGGCGTAAAAGCACTTACCACTTATTGTATTGTACAGGGTGTCCCAAATTCGAGCCTCATCATTGGATTCTCGGAAACTAGAAGAGATACGAGGTCGGTTAAATGGAGGCAAAGTTGCGCAATTTGATGCTGATCAAAATGACACCTTACAATTTTAAAAATTCCGAATACTTCCAAAGATTTTCGGAAAAAACCGAATATTCGCGATTTCATTTTTATTTTTTTCTGACTCTATTTGAATAGATATAGCCTCGGATATAGCAAAATAAATTTCACATTTTCATTGCTACTTTTTCTGTTCTTCAAGATGGTGTTATCAGATTTTCAAGCCGACGTTTCGTTTTTGAACTGCCTTTATCAACTTTGTTTTTTTAAATACGGCCCTGGATTTTTTATTACGGATCTTAAGAGCTTCTAAGGTCCCAAAACCAATGATGTATCGCACTTATTTGAAAAATTTATATTGGTGACATTTTCCATAAGAACTCATGTGTTAGAGAGAGACAGAAAACATATTTAGGCAAGATTTTAACAGGAAATCCTTAAAATGATTTTTTCAAATAAGTGCGATACATCATTGGTTTTGGGACATTAGAAGGCTCTTAAAGTCCGTAATAAAAAATCCAGGGCCGTATTTAAAAAAACAAAGTTGATTATGACAGCCAAAGACGAAACGTCGGTTTGAAAATATGATAACACCATCTTGTAGAATAGAAAAAGTAGCAATGAGAATATGAATTTTATTTTGGTATATCTATTCAAATAGAGTCATAAAAAATAAAAATGAAATCGCAAATATTCGGTTTTTTCTAAATATCTTCGGAAGTATTCGGAATTCTTTAACTTTCAAGGTGGCATTTTGATCAGCATCAAATTGCGTAACTTTGCCCCCATTTAACCGATCTCGTATCTCTTTTAGTTTCCGAGATCCCAATGATGAGGCTCGAATTTGGGACACCCTGTACAATAGGCGCGAGAGAGACGAAGCTATGAAGAAAAGTGAGATACGAAAGTGCTCGGGAAGCGAGAGATCGGCCGGTCGCTGCTTGAAGAAAATTACTTTTTTACATTTAATTCTATTTTTCCATTACCATTTGAGAAAAAAAAATGTATTCATGCACCTATGTATTCTAAATACTTAAGGCAAACTTTTTGCAAGAATAAAAATTTTTGATTTGAGCCTTAATTTCGGAGAGAATGCGAGGTGAATACAAAAATGAGTATATTTCAATCAGATTTTGCCCAGGTTCGAGGCCAGATCTTTCAATTTTTTGATTTATTTTGTCATAAGGGCCAATGTAATCTGCATATTTCAAGCAATGATAAAAAATATAATTCGTACAAAAATGTAGATGATTTATATATGAAAACATTCATAATTTAATATCCTACACGTTCATATTAATAATCTCGATTTTTAGGTATACTGCCCTTTTGTCCGTTCTGAATTTTTATTACCTTCGGATTTTGAATTAATATAAAAAAGCCATCATTCTGTGAAAATTTCAGCTTGTAACCCCGAGGTGCCCACAGAAGTCAAAATAAGTTATAAGTAGCACTCTATTATATAGAGTGTACGCACTTTTTATACCATTACATGATTAATACACAGGGTGAGTAAAAAATTAAGGGAAAACATGGTTCGAATTTTTCCACTGCCGTCTAGGAGGCTTGGAGAAAATTTCCACCTCTTTATTTATTACTTTTTTGAAAGATATGTCAGTAAGCAAAATAAAAAAAGTAAAAATAAAAAAATAAAAATCAGTCTATTCGTTCAGAAATTACAAAGCTTCAAAGTTGCAACCAAAATTACACTTTTTTGGAACACAGAGTGTATTCATTCAACAATATCTATATTGTGGAGATTGTGACGCTTTTGCCATTATAAATTATAACCTTGAAGAGGAGAAGCGTATGATAAAATGCTTGATAAAATCCATTAAAAATTGATAAAAATATCCTAGAGAGGGGAGAATTAATTTAATAGGGCAGGCTGTATAATTAAATATTATGTAGGTACAAATTTTTTCGAACGTGTGAATTGTTGACAACTCTAATCGGCAGTACCATCCTAATTTTTCACTTACAAGACGGGGTATTTGTACAAGTATAAATCGGCTTGACAAACATAGTTTAAACCTAATATTTTGGCGTAATGGCACAGATTACCTATATCTGTGGCAATGGTAAAAATGCTTACATTATTTAAAATTTAAATCATTTTTGGTGGATATTATGGCAGATTTTGATTTTGAGGTAAAATTTTACTTTTAGCATGTCGATGTGTATAGTTTTTGTGGTAAGTAAGTAGATAGATTTACTTGCCTGAAATCTCATTTAAAACGATTTAATGATAGAAAAATAATTGGACAGGATCGGAAAATTTGGATATTTTTCAAGCGATAAGCAGCGGTTTCTGCCAATTTTATGAGATGTTTCGAGGTAAAATTTTACTTTAAACATCGAAGTTGTGTCAAAATTTTAAAATATACTTGTATTTCATAATATTAATCTCGTATTATTGAAGTTTTCACTTATGTCGCGTGGTCTTAAGCACCTACCGTTTTTTTAATAGCAGGAGCGGGTGGCTGGGCGCAATAATTATACATACCTTTTTATTTATAATTTAACCACCAACCACTAGGATTTTTTTAGAGTATTTAAAGTTTTGTAATATGCACTGTTCTTTTCATTACCTTCAAATATATTTTGTTTATGTAAGTGGTTTTGTTTATTTTCCGAAAAAGGGCCCCCAATAAATATTCTTACAGGGCCTTACCCTAAAACTAAATTATACTAAAAAAATATGGCGTATACCTAAATACCTAATCACCTGTTTATTATTCTGCTCGTCACACTTGAAATCATCATCTTGATTCTTTTTTTTGCAACAATAACAACAAAACAGACACATCGCGGCTTAAAATATAAACGGTAACTAACAACGTATGAACGAAATATTAGATTAGCACACACAAACTAGAGTTATGATGGCTGCCAAATTTCGAGGAAACACATAAATAAATCACTTTGAAAGCAAACTGAAATCAATTGAAAAGTTTTATTTTGCAATAATAAAAAGTAACTCATTCGGACAAGGACAAGCGGATGACCTCTCACGCATCTCCATCCTAAACTAAAAAAAAATTGCTAAGCTACTGTTTGCGCGGCATAAAACACTGGCATACTAAAATATTTCTTTCCAATATTAACTCGGCAATCATTAGCAAGTCAACATTTTATCTCAGACATTTCATAAACCAATAACATTACATTCAACATCGCGATTAGCAAGCATAACAATAACAAGCATTAAATTTAACTATGCACAGTTCTATTTGATATTCCTACCTAAGCGCTTAAAAAATAATATTATGTTGGCAAACATACCGTATACACCAGATTCCTTTGAAGCAGATAATGTTCCAAAACTCGACAAAAATTTGCAAAAATTTTTGGCGCCAGGTAAAAAATTCAAATCATGGTGGGAGCAAAGTTCAGGTTATTTAATTTATCACCAAGGCGACCGACACGTGACAAAAATAGTATAGATAGCGTTATTATTGCTTCTAATAAAATAATTATTGTGGGTTGCTTGCATATAAATAAATCGAACTAATATATTTTGCTTGCGTATAAATAAAAGCGACGCCTGAAACTACTGTAAAAACGCTACTGTTGCAAGGTCTGCTACACACTAAACGCAAACGCCTCGCGATGGCGGCACGTTTGTTGACAAACAAAAACGCATTTCCGTTCTCCCTCGTTTCTGTTTGTAGTCGAAGAGTGGTGGTATGTGAATCATGTCTCTTCATACGGCCCGGTTTTTATGGATTTAATCTTTAAGGCCCCAGTTATATAGATTAAAAACGTTGCCGTCAGCCGTTTCGGAAGGCGATGAGGCTAGTGAATCTATTTTCTGAGCCTTGAAAATTGGTGTTACGGTTTCGGTTAACATTGAAGTTTGAACAGTGTCGTATAACACTTTGCCGCTTTAGTCCGAAATTTACCGTTTGTTACAGTTAGGTACCGATATTCTAGTTCGCAGTTATTTTCATGCAATTGCATGCTGTGCAAATAGTTTATTTCATCTTCCGTCTTCCATATGGTAGACCACAGTGCACAATAGTAACTTATTCGACGTTTGAAAGTTAAAAAAGGGCGTTCAGCTGAACAAGCTATCAAAACCATAGAAACGAATATTCGCTACGTCAAAGACATTAGGTTAAATGTCTTTGGTCTACGTGAGGAAAAACTGTTCATATTTATTTTCCGTTGCCTTTATAATCACAAATCGATACCATATTTAATTGGGCATAAAATTTCCAAATGCGCGTCTTTTTGAAGTTCCACTAAGATTTTTTCACCATCTTCACAAATTGACACGATATTTAATTTGGGCATGAAGTTTCCAAATGCGCATCTTTTATGCAGTTCCACTAAAATGTATTCACCATCTCCATCATCACCTGGTAGAAGTTTGCTTTTTCGACTTCGCTGATGATTACATTCATAATTCATATAATTAAGTTCTTTGCCACCTAGAAGAACCTGATGTCACTTTACGCAACTGAGTATAATGGGAGATCCGGCACTAAGTTTTAAACAATAAATATATCTTATTTATAAAAAATTCAATAATGTTCATATGGAGACCGACTATAGGTTAATCTCCTTATAATTTCTTCAAGACCTGTTGCTTGTTGTGCAAATAGTTTAATCTGCGGTCTCCCATATGCTAGATCACAACAAAACTGTTGACCGAATAAACTTTTCACTACTTTGCATTCCCTTTATAATCACAAATCGATCGATATTCAATTGGGCATGAAGTTTCCTACTGCGCATCTTTTTCGTGCTCCACCAAGATTTATCCATCATCTCCATCCTCTCCTGGCAGAAGTTTGCGTTTTCGACTTCATAAGTTCTTTGTTCTTTGCCAGAGCTAACCCAACCTACGCAACTGCATCATCATGGGAGATCGAGCACTGAGTTTGAAACAATAAATCCATATTATTCATAAATTATTCGGTACTGAGATTGAGACCCCTATTCAAAGAAAATAGTGGCTACACAACTACTATTATTTTATTTGTCTATAGTGGGCTAATTTCTGTCCTTAAATTATTTTCCCTTTCAGTTTAACCTATACCCAAATTAGATTCATTCATATTTCATTCAGATTCAGGACCAAATATGTTACAGGTTGAGTTTATGTATTTTTTAAATTTTTGAAACGTTTGAAACCCAGAGTAACGGCGGACAATTTGATTCAATATGATGAGACGACTGCACAAAGAATCCCCCTTGATTCTTTGTGGACGACTGCATCACATACAACTGTTACACGGACTACATGCATGATGACATGACGTAATAAACATTCCTGGTCTTGATTGATCTCGCGCCAATTTCGATGCTGCGCACGAAGCGCGGTAAAGGACAAAGAACACATTCGGAAACAGAAAGATGCCAACCGCAATCTGTAGTTTAATAATTACAGATTTGAGATTTGACTACTCCGAACAGTATGTAGGTACCTGATGGAAACTAATTTGCGTTAGTGAATGTTACACTAAATTGATTTTTGTATATTGTCCTTTAGGGGACACTGGCCTAAAATGGCATACCTGGGTAAAACGGCATAGTATAGTGACTATTGCGACTTTTATAATAATTAGAGTTATAAGATCCTTTACACAAATACAGCACTATATAAAATTCGGCCTCTCTTATTGGTCGATCCGCATGGCCCTCCGCTCGCTACAGAGGCTCAAGAAAAGGTATCTAACCAGGTGCTAACCCAAACTAACCCGAGACATACCCAAAATCAAGAAAAAAAACTGTTTAGAAACATAATCTTTAAAAAAAATAATAAAAAAAGCAACGGGGTTTGAACCCAGGCCGTCCAGGTGAGACCCAACGAACTAAACCTCTACACCACGAGAGCTCTTGACAGAAAATGATTGCATCACGAAGACATATTGTAATACGAGATGGATCGACCAATAGGAGAGGTCGATTTTTACATAGTGCACTATTTTTGTAAAGGATCTTAAAACGCTAATAATTACAGTATTAGTAACGCCATCTACAGAACAACTACCGGTTTTTAGCAGTGGCGGCTATTCAGCGGAAGTAGGGGAAGTGCCACTTCCTCAAGAAAATGTAATTTAAAAAAATACAATTAATTCATTCATCAGTAAAATAATATATTTTAAGATTCAATGATAAAACTTTCTTAGTTTAGGAGTAATCTGTTTGCCGTTACCCCCCTAATAACTAATAATTCAATTATTTTCAAATATTAAAATCAATGCTTCATGAAACAAGAACAAGAATCTCGCCACCTGCACATTGCCCGTTAACTCCACTATCGAATAGAACAGAGGTGAACCCACATGAAAATGTCTATTTCTTTTCGCGTACGCGCCCATAGCAGTGACAATCTCATTATCATTTGTGTAGACCTCTAAGGAAGAGGTATCGCTCGAGAGCCGTCGAGTCATCAAAAGTATAAGCGCAACTACAATGGTTGCCATGACAACGATGACGTCGTAATGGTCGTACATTTGTTTGGTTTGCAATGATTGGAAGTGCTGGCGTGTAGCACTTCCATTCTCAGATCAACGCGCCCAACGCGAAAGCACGTTGAATCGTTTATTGCGAGTTTATTAGGGGACATTCCGCCGTGAATTCTTGGAATTATTTTTTATTTACATTCCAGGGTTGACCCATTATAGTATTATACAAGAAATATTTTCTATATATTCTAGTTTTAGTGTGTTTTTCGTAAACATGTGATTTGTATTAGCAACAAATCATTTTGTTGCTAATACAATATGAATATATTTTATTTTTTGATGCTTTACCTAAAAAATACCGGTAATAATTATTAAGCTGTTCCTTCTATCGATATCGGTAGCTCTTCCCCACTTTTCAAAGTCGCGAGCCGCCACTGGTTTTTAGAGCAACTATTCTAATGTGGTTTTCATCTGTGCTAATTTTCACGGTTTTTCAGGTCTTTCAGCGTCCAGCGAAGTGATTTATTATTTGGATCAGTTATGTGAAGTACCGCAGAATCCATAGTTTTGTAAATTATTAGTCCATACTTTGCACAGGTAATTATCACCTTATTTGCATGAATGTACTGACATCAATTTTCTCTGAAAATAAACTTGTTTATCTTTCTGTTAGGTTAAGTAATTGTATGCGTGTTTGGTTAAAATAGCTGGTAAAATGATATGGGTATATCATTTTACTCATATGTTATTAAAAAGGATAATCGTTAGCTTGTCTTGGCAAATATCCAATATATTAGAATACATTATATGTATGCTGTTTCTATATTTATAGAATGGTTGGAAAATATAGCACAGGACAGGACGTCCGAGAGCCAGTCCTGTCCTGTTCACCTCAACCTTTCCACCAGAAATGGAAAAAGAATTAGTAGAGCACATTTAACGATTAGAGAATATGTTTTTTTGGTCTTACCTCGAATGACTTAAGAGAAATGGCGTTTCAATTTGAGGAGGCGAACAACATCCCACATATCCCAGCACCAACATTTGCAGCTCCAGCGCAATGGTTTAAGCCATAAGTGGCAAGTTTTGTGACGGACCTAGAAAGCGTTTATCAAAGATATAACTTTGAGCCGAATGATATATTTAATATAGACGAGTCGGTTTTTCTATAGTTCAGAAGCCGCCTAAGGTTATTGCAACTAAAGGTAAAAAACAGGTTGGGTCCCTAACCAGTGGTACACGGGAGACTCACACCACCGTCGTTTGCGCAATGAATGCTATAACAGCATTCATTACGCCAGCACTAAACTTTGCTAGGAAAAAACAAAAGCAAAAACTTATTAACGATGCACCTACTGCTACTTTACAAAACATCGCTTAGGCACTTCAAAAAGCATTATGCCTCGCTTAAAAACAAAGTTCTCTTAATTTTGGATGGCATTAAGATATGACAAAGATAATGCAATTATCCTTCTATATTTATCAACGCATCCAGCAGCTTGATGTAACTTTTTTGTCCTTCTTTCAGTGTACTACAACCAGAAAGTGTCCAAGTGGTTCAAAAACAATCCTGGACGATTTGTAAAGCCCTTCCAGATGAAAAATTATTTTAAGATGCATATGGGACCATCTGCACTGCTATAGCAACAGCAGGATTTATGAACACCGGAATATTTCCTTTAAATCCTGACATTTTCCCGGACTCCGTGTTTGCGCCAAGTTTAGTAACTAATCGTCCAAGAACCAGCAATGTGGATGAAACATCAGCATCTCAATGATGAAGCAATGATAATACCCGTAGTGATGGATTTAGGAGGAAGCCATTAGATGAAGCCACAACAAGCACGCTAAGAGTTGTCATAGATGTTATCTAGCCTATATCAATCGCAACCTATCCAAGAAAATCGCAAAAAAGTCGAAGACCTCTAAATCTACTATTTTGACAAATACGCCGAACCTAGAAGACACCAACGAAAAACATCAAGCAAAAATGGAGGCTAAAAGAAAGAAGAGTTAAAGAAAACCAAGATCTGTGAAGAAAAAGTTTTAGAGAGTGACGATGAAGACGAAGTTGTGGATAACGTGGAAGACAAAAATGAGGATAAAGCCGCATGCATTTATTGCAATGGCTAATACAGTTTTTCTAAAGCTGGGGAATACTCGATTAGGTGCTAGGTGTGCCACAAGTGGTCTCACACCGAGTGTGCAAGGGTCCCTAAGACCTGGAAGCAGTTCATCCGTGAACTTTGTATTCAATAAACGCCTATGGCATGTTATCCAAATACATCGGGTAGACATGACATTGCCTCCCACTGATCGTACCGATCAGCTACTTCATGTCCGATATATGCTTTGAGCCTGTCAAGGTGGACAACTTTCAGTTTGCTTCTGGGTCTATGTTGAATTCTATACACCACGTCAATAAATCTTTTGATGACTGTATAGGGGCCTTCCCATACTGGCGTTAGCTTGGGGGATCTTCCTTTGGGGATTATATAACCAGACTTTAAATATGTTCTATATTGTTTTGGAGGATTCATGTTTTACCTTACAAATGTTTGGGTTTTCTCTCCACCTAGAGCCGCTTGCTCTGGCTCCAGGGTGTAAACAGCACAAGTGCTAGTTTAGTGACCCTGAAAAACCTAACGGAAATGGGGAAAACAGTCAACGTTTCTAGGAACAAATCTGCCTCCGTTGTCAAGAACGAACAAATCTAAAAATGAAAATGGTTAGTAAAAACAATAAAACAGTAAAAAGCTCTTGCAGATTGTCTAGCTTTGAACTGACTTTGACAAGATGACCATTATAATGTCATATCATTTAACTACTGGTTACAGTTACTGGTCTTTAGTGTGATATTGAGGTGTTATCAGGTAAATAATTAATTTGTTTTTGAAGTTATATATATGTATACTTTGGCGTTATTTGCTTAGGAAGAATTTAATGATTTTTGTTGAAAGGTTTAGTTAATTTTTAAGTGTCCCTTATCAACTTCAGTTTTTATCAAAGGTAACCAGGTGCTATTAAATTAAAACTAACAGAAGTTGAAGCAACACATTCATCTTTATTTAATAAAATTAAAGCACTTTCTTTAATTTTACGTGTTTTAGATGAAGGTTCCTTTGCTAAAATACTTGAAGCGTTCCATTGTATTCTGTGATTGTTATCAAAAGCATGTTGACAAATATGTGATTTGTGGAATTGTGTATTTTTAATATAAGTTTGGTGTTATTTTATAATTTTTGATAATAGTCTATAGGTTTCACCTATATAAAATTTATTGCATTCACATGGTATTTTATAGATAACATTTTTAGTAGTTTCATTTTCATTGAGTGGATTTGTTTTTGTTAGTTTGGATCTAAGGATGTTTTCTGTTTTGAAAATAGTACGAATGCTAACTTTATTACCTATTCGTTTTATTTTGTCTGATAAACCAGCTATGTTGGGGTTTGGAACCTTCGGCAACATGCATTAAAACGGAGTTTTATCCACAATACCGAAACAGAATTATTGCACTCGCCGCGCGTTTCGCTAACCATGTTAGCATCATCAGGAAATGATAAACCAGGAATATAAGGAATAAAGAGGTTCGTAATAGTTCTATTTTGATTTTGTCTAATATTTGGTTGTTCAAACTCTATAAAGCATTTTTGAATGAAAGCAATAGGATAGTTATTATTAATCAAAACATTGCTTAAAAATTATTTTTCTGTGTTAAAATTTTGATTATTACAATTTATTTTCATTCGATCATATAGACTTTTTACGACCCTCTTTTTAACTATTATTGGGTGATTTGATTTAAAATTTAAATATATGTTTGTATGTGTAGGTTTTCTGCGTCTAACCCAAACTATTCAAGTCTTTTTTTATAAGAATGTCAAGAAATGAAAGTGTTGTTTGCAAGTGGATTAAGAATGTTGAGTAGATATTTAGCAATGGGGTGTGTTGGTGAATTTATACAGCTTACTATTGGACGTAGAGGTATGTTTGGTTTATGTATTTTTGGTACTCCGTAAAAATGAGGTGTTTGCCAATTGTGTGGTGTCAGTTTGAATCTTTCTATATCATTGAACTGATTTTTGTGTTTTTTTTTAGTATATTGTATATCTGTCTCTCAATACGTTCTGTTGGATCTTTATTTAGTATTGAGTAATTACCATCATTTAAAAGAGGCATTACTTTTTCATCGTAAGTAATGCAATTCATTATTACTGTTGAATTGCCTTTATCGGCTGGAAGAATTTTAATAGTGTTATCTCTTTTCAATGACTGTAATGCTCTTTGTTCTGTATCTGTTAAATTTTGTTTAATTTTAAATGGTTTTTCTAGTGTGATTTTGGTTCTAATTCTAAATTCGTCTTGATGTTCTTCTGGTAAATTTTGTGATGTTTCTTCAATTGCTGAAATGATATCAAACTATTTAGAAAGAAAGAAGAAGTTTATCAACATCAGATAATACCCTGTTAGACAAATTGATTACAGTTTTGTCAATAAAGTCGTTATTTTTGGCATTAGAAATTTCTTTGTTTAATTTTTCTTGAATGAGGTTATTAAATTTATTTACATGAACATGTTTTTATCAAAATTTATTAATAACTGTTGTGAACACTTTATCGTTCATCTGAAATCCTATAGAGTTAGCTTTGAGATGATATCGTGTCTTCATTCGGTCACTGGCTTCTCCGTGTTTTCTCTGACTAATTCATGGGTGTATAGTAACTTTTTCTTAAGGGAGTCCGAGTAGTCATGAATTTCCATATTCTGGTTGTCATTGCGTTCCGAATAATAGATCAGAGGGTAAACGGAGTTCGCTTTCAAATAAAACCATGGCCGGTTGTAATGCTTTTTCTTGTCCCTCTAATGGGCGCAAAACCCTCACTCCAGCTTAGAAGGAACTGAGACTGAATAATTTCAAATTAAAAGAAAAATTTTAAATTTGAGAATTTAAAATTGAAACTGAAGGAATTTACGTGTATCGATACGTAGGCCAGAACGAGTTGTCGTCTGAGCGCACAAATTAGACCCTAGCTCAAATGTCAGAGAGTATGGGTGGGTTTATTTATTTAAGGCGCCACGAACTTGTAGACGGCACAAGCAAGAAATACCCCAAAGTTGAAATATTGAACTCGTTTTAGCTTAAGCTTCAAGACAAAAGAAAATAACAAAAATAAGTTAGAAATTAAATCAGATTTGAATGCCAGAAATTTATCAGTATTAACAATAGAAAGATAAAGCAAATACTCAAATATTAATCAAAAACCAGAGTGAGTAATAAACGATAACAATAAAGGTAAAATCAGTAAATACAGAATATTTCAATTATTGAGCATAAATAGTATAAATCAAGTATACTTACTTATTATTACTTCCCTTTGGAACACTGATACTAAAACTAATCAAATAAAACAGGTAGATAGGCAAACAGAGAATCGGTTTATTACCATAAGATGGCAAGATGTTTTCGTTACAAAAAAACATTTGACTTTTGATCAACTAAAATAAATGAAATGTCTACTACGGTACCACACACTGTAAGGTACTTGTACTAAATAAATTGAAGCAAATAAGTCAGTTCGTCTCTGACTCCTGGCAAGAGCAAGCTAGTTAAAAAAATAAAAGCAAAATTGAGCCCTTAAATCACTGGTTACACAAGTCAGGTAAACAATAATCAATTAGCAATAATCATTGGTTTGGAAAACGAGTATTATAACTGAAATATAACCACAAATGATTACCTGTTATCAAATATATGAAAGCAATAAAGATACTACTAAATAAATTATTCTTCGCTTCTACGTCCTTCTATGACAGATAGTTGGTAGGTCTCATTTTATGTCCTATCAGTGCACAGAGTTTTAAGAATGTGATAAGTAAACAATCACCCCGGCCGGCCCTGTACCAAGCCATATCCATCAGTTCATTTTATTGTGCCGTCACGTGCAGTACGTTTTATGTAGTGCGAAGTGCGATGCCGAAAATAAGTGGAAAGAGAAGACATGCTGACGAGTTGGGAAACATAAGTCAGTGATTCATAATTTTTAGGTAATTAAATCTTTTTGAATTATAATATGGTGATGAAAATATCACCTACAAATCGTTGTTTCTCTAGAGGATTATCGTAAAGCATTCAAATTAATTTCCAAGAATTATTATATAGCAAAATAGATTTGCATGATGCATACTTCCTTCTGCCTATTGATAGTGTCAAAGGATAACGCCTGTATTGTCAAAGAAAACACTTGCAGTCTTTTACAGCCTTTAATAACGTAGAAAACACACTTTCATAAGTAAACACGAAAAATAACTGCGCATCGGGCATTAGTCATACTGCTAAGCTAAAAACTGTACGGGCGGCGTAGAATGCTTACTCGCTGCGCTGATAAAATTACAGTAGGAAATATAAAACATATCTAAGGGTTTATTTTAAAGATCACATAGGAATTTAAATTGTGTACCATTTAGTTAAATATAACATCTTTACTTTTTACAAAACTCCTTAGGCCAGTCGTTAAATATTTAAGATGAGTGTAATCACTCGGGTTTAAAATAAAACGTAGAAAATTAATTAAGCACCCCAAATTACTGTATTAAACTCTTTACAACTTACACGCTGTAGGCGTATGACTAAGTATGACTAAAACTCTCGATACCGTGTTATATAATATAATTCGGATACCTACCCAATTACACGTAGTAAGCAAAAAACAATAAATAGATGAAAATATTTACGATTTTATGATAGCTAAATTGGTGAATAACCATAACAGGGGCCAAAGCAGTTTAAGAGTCCTTAGGGTTTATCATAAATAAGGAAAAATATATTTGCGCCTAGACAGGAGGTGGAATATTTGGGCTATATGTTTAATTCTAAACAAATGATCTGAGAATTATCACAAGGAGAAAGAAGTTTAATTAAAAAATTATTGTCTGTAGAAATTGATGTCTGTTGTATAGGGTGTTAGTTGTTTTGACTAAAATGTCACCCGCAAAAATGGCTCGACAGTTTATAACATTATGTTTGATATTAAAAGGCCTTGATGGGATCAGCTTTCGAAACGAAAGTTTCGAAGCTGTTGAGGCCTGTAACTTATTAACTAATATATATATCCTAGAACGAAAAGTAAAGCTAAAACCAAAAACAATTGAAATAACAGATTAAATGTATAATAGACATATGTAGAAAAATGAAGTAGTAAAAATAGAAAAGAAGAAGGAAGAAGGAAAAGAAGAAATAAAGTATACTTTACAGGGTGTTAGTTGTTTTGACTAAAATATCACCCGCAAACCATTGTCTGCAAAATAGCTGTATACTTGACAGGGTGTTAGTTGTTTTGACTAATATATCACCCGCAGACCATTGTCTGCAAAATAGCTGTATACTTTACAGGGTGTTAGTTGCTTTGACTAAAATACCACCCGCAGACCATTGTCTGAAAAATAGCTGTATACTTCACAGGGTGTTAGTTGTTTTAACTAAAATATCACCTGCAGATTTGTTGCTGCAAATTTAATTATTACAAAATTTTTCATCTCTTTTTTTTTAGAGTCGAATTCCGATTTTAGCGACTCAGAAGAAGGTGGCTACACGGCCATCGATACATTAAATAAGGGAAAAACGGAAACCACCTCGAATAAAAATAGCGAGTGTTCATCATAATGCTTTTCTTAAAAAGGAAATTTGAAATACATCCGTTTATAAATGAAGACAGTACAACAGCTGCAAATTCAAATCTCATAGGTACTACTTGTTTGGCACAAATTTCTTTCAAACGCAAAATCATGCCAGGAGATAAAAGGAAAAGGCGGCAGCTGAAATTAATAATAATAATAATAATAATATGATATATTTTTACTCAGGGTGGCCGTTTTACAAGCAAAGGTTAAAAGAGGAGAGGATGGACCAGAAACGGAGTGTTATTGAAATAATTCGGGTTTGTGAGATTCGAACGGTTGCATCCCTAGTGGGGAAGCTAGTATCGATATCACCTACCTTGATTTATGAATGGTTGAGATAATTAGATTAAAAGCTCTAAGATAAAACTATGATAACTTTAAAACATGTTTATTCCGAAGTAATTAAACCAGGAACTAAACTGGTGGTTACATAATATTAAGAGATCTAAAAAACAGATAGATCAAAAATATTTCTGTGGGGAAATATTTTCAAATGCATTAAAAAATTGGCTTGTGAGAGAATTTTGGGAGTAACAGGGAAGCTATAATATCGTAGAAACTGGTTGGAACTATATGCTGCGTTTTACGCCCTCAAATGTTTCGCAGGCAATCTGCCTACAAGGAACATTATTATTACTTCTTATAGATAATGTAACTGCATTAATAAGATGGGTAGTGTTCGACATTCTCTATTAAGTAAGATAACCTATTAAGTAAGATAACTAGAATTATCTGGGGCTGGGGCGAATCGAGGAAAATATTTATATTTGCTCCATATAAAAACACAAAGTATAATTACGAAGCCGATTCTATGTCCAGAAATTAGATTAAAGATACCGAAGTTGAATTAAATAACAATAGTTTCTTTTTTCAAATTATTAATAAGTACGGTACCCCAGATATTGATCTTTTTGCTTCCAAGGTCAATGGAAAATGTAAGAAATATGTTCAGGGAACCAGGCCCAGACAGCATATGTGTTGACGCATTCACGTTAAATTGACAGGAAATGGATTTCTATGCTCTTCCACCATTTTCACTAATTTAAAGAGTATTACAAATATTAATAATAATAATAATAATAATAATAATAATAATAATAATATTAATAATAATAATAATAATAATAATAATAATAATAATAATAATAATA
>JAEQML010070197.1:0-16966 GCA_016904865.1 Pissodes strobi | reverse complement strand
GATCCTGAAACTTCGCGACCGGCCGGGCGATGAGTCATACAGACAAAGAAGCGAGGGGCACGGCGCGGCGGCGGCGGCTAGTTCTATAGGGTAGCACAAAAACGTTCGGATGGTTGTTAGTCGTGACATTGCCTCCCTCTTAAACCTGATCGTCCCGATCAGATACTGCATGTCCGTGGTATGCTTTCAGTCTGTCGAGGTGAACAACTTTCAGTTTGCTTCTGGGACTACGCTGAATTCTATACACAACGTCATTAATTCTTTTGATGACTGTATAGGGTCCTTCCCATACTGGCGTTATCTTGGGAGATCTTCCTTTCTTCCTTTGTGGATTATATAACCAGACTTTATCGTTCATCTGAAATCCCATAGAATTAGCTTTGAGATCATATCGTGTCTTCATTCGGTCGCTGGCTTTCTCCGTATTTTCTCTGACTAATTCATGGACGTATAGTAACTTTTCCTTAAGGGAGTCTGCGTAGTCTTGAATTTCCATATCCTGGTTGTCTGGCGTTCCGAATAATAGGTCACAGGGTAAACGGAGTTCTCTTCCAAATAAAACCATGGCTGGTGTTAGTCCTGTCGTGTCATGGACTGCTGATCTATAGGCCATTAAAAATAGAGGTATGTGTTGGTCCCAATCCTTCTGATGTTCATCTACGACCTTTGACAAATGTTCTTCAATGGTCTTGTTAAACCTCTCAACCATGCCGTCTGATTGTGGATGTAAGGCGGTAGTCCGTGTTTTATGGATGTTGAGTAAATCACAGACTTTCTGGAAAACCTTGGATTCGAAGTTGCGTCCTTGATCTGAGTGCAACTCTAACGGAACACCAAACCTGCTGAATAAGTTATTCACAAGGACCTCTGCTATGGTAACAGCTTCTTGATTGGGGATCGCAAATACTTCAGGCCATTTACTGAAGTAGTCAATTGCCACTAAAATGTACTTGTTACCATTATTTGTTTCTGGAAAAGGGCCAGCTACGTCAATGGCGATACGTTCAAACGGTAGGCCCACATTATACTGTTTCATTTTGCCCCTAGATCTTGTTTTGGGTCCTTGGCTTGCGGCACAGGTTGAGCACTGCCGACACCACGATTTCACATCCTGGCAGTAGTTGACCCAGTAAAATCTGTCGCGAATCTTGTCAATCGTTTTGTTCACTCCGAGATGAGCACCAGACTTTCCATTATGAACTTCTTCCAGAACTTCCGATATCTTCCTCCTTGGTACCACTAACTGTGTCTTCACTACTTTGCCATCGGCGCTTTCCCAGGCTCGTTTAAGAAGTCCATTTTCCACCACCAGGGAGTCCCACTGAGCCCACAGAGTTTTAAAAGCAAGTCCTTTAGTTGATATCTCGCTCCAGCTTGGTCTTGGTTGATGTTCTTCTTTAGCTCTTAGCAATAGTGCCATTTCACTATCTTCAAGCTGATCCTTTTTAAGTTGCTCTGTGGTCCACTGCTGATCAACCTCAAATTTCGTTTGCCTAATGGGAGTAATTCCTTCTTGTTGATCTATTCTTTGGCAATGCTTACAATTATCCTCGCATGGCCTTCTGGATAAAGCATCTGCATTATTATGCAATCTCCCTGCCCTGTGCTTAACCTTAAAGTTATATTGTTGTAACTTTTCAAGCCATCTGGCTACCTGTCCTTCAGGCTGTTTCATATCCAAAAGCCATTTAAGTGCTGCATGATCAGTCCTTATCAGAAATTCTTGCCCGTACAGATATTGATGGAAATGCTCAACAGACCGTACTATTGCCAAAAGCTCTTTTCGGGTTACACAGTAGTTACGTTCAGGTGTCGAAAGTGTTCGACTGTAGTACTCGATAACTCGTTCTTCTCCTGCTTGTACTTGCGATAGAACTGCTCCGATGCCGGTGTTGCTGGCGTCTGTGTCCAATACAAATTTACCCTTTTGTTCCGGATATCCCAATATTGGACTAGAACATAGAGCCGCTTTTAATTTCCTGAACGCAGAATCACAGTTATGATCCCAGTTATAATTTGCTCGTTCTTCAGTGAGCTTATGTAAAGGTGCAGCTATATTTGCAAATCCTTCGACAAATCTTCTATAATAAGTACATAATCCAAGGAAGCTCCGCAGTTCGTGTTTGTCGCGAGGACGAGGCCAGTCTTTGATTGCTGTTATCTTTCGTTGATCAGTTTGGATTCCCTCTGATGACCCGACGTGCCCGAGAAATTCAACTTTTTGTTGGAAGAGAAAACATTTCTTTGGATTCAGTAAGAGCTGAGCATTCTTGATCCTAGTAAAAACTTCATGCAGGTTTTGTAGGTGCTCTTCGAAAGTTTTTCCCATTACCATTATATCATCAAGATAGACCAGGCATGTCTTCCAAGTGAGGCCTCGTAGAACAACTTCCATAAGACGCTCAAAAGTAGCGGGGGCATTGCATAGTCCGAAGGGCATAACTTTAAACTGATATAAACCACTTCCGGTAGAGAAGGCAGTCTTTTCCTTATCCTGTTCGTCAATGCCTACTTGCCAGTATCCGCTCGTTAGATCGAGTGTTGAGAACCAATGAGAACCTGCTAGTGTTGTCAACGTGTCGTCAATTCTGGGAAGTGGATAGCTGTCCTTCTTGGTGACGTCATTGAGCCTTCTATAGTCCACGCAGAATCTGGTAGTCCCATCCTTCTTGGTGACTAAGACAACAGGAGATGACCATGGACTTGATGACTCTTCAATAATTCCATCTTCAAGCATTTTATCCACTAGTGTGGTAACCTCTTGCTGCTTCGTCACTGGTAACCTCCGAGGATGCTGCCGTATGGGGTGAGCACTTCCAGTGTCGATTTTATGTTTTATGATGTTCGTTCTTCCAGTAGTGCCATTTTTTCTTTCAAAGGCTGTGCTCTGCTCTTTGATAAATTGTGTAGCTCTTTTCAGTTCTTCGGAAGACAGATGATGCCACGACTTCTGGAAATGTTCTAGGACTTCCTTAGCGTTTGTCGATGGTGTTACTTCTGACTGCGTTTCGCAACTGGTTACCCACTGCACCGGCTCGCAAGAGGCTATCACATCTCCTTTATTGATTTTGATGGGATTGGATGAAATATTTGCTATCCTTATCGGTATTTCTCCGTCGGTTTTGACTAGTGCTTTGCCTACGAGGTGTTTGCAAGGCAAGTCGTGGTGTTGGATAAGTCCGATGCAGCCTCCAAAATCCTTCTCCAATTTCCCAAAAATTATCTGCTCGGTATTTCCGCTTATTCTGACAGTACATGCCGCCACTACTTTAGTCGGTGTGCCATCGTCTGTTTTGTTAAGGATGAACTCTTCGCTGCCAAACTTCAGAAGATTAAGCTTGTTGCCAAAAGAGAATCCATGTTGACCGATGAGATCCATCCCCAAAATAAATTCGTCTTCGATGTCGGCGACTAACACTGTGTGGTGTAATTTAATTCGTCCCAGTTGAAGTTCGATATCCATTTCCTCAAGTACTTCAGCTGTCTCACCGGTAACTGTACGTAAAACTACATTCTTTGATATGGGTAGAACTTCTACTCTATTTACTCTGTTGGACCTTATCAAAGATACCGCCGCACCAGTGTCAACAGTAATTGTTATGGCTCTTCCGTTGATCTTTCCTGTAGTTGTTAGACTGTCGGCGGCTTTTCCTAGGCTTTTTATGGAGACGATCCTGGGGGCTTTATCTTCTTTAGCCAACACCCGCCCTGCAATGTTGACTAATTGAAGTTTTCCTGATTTGACTTGGGGGCCCTAGCGTCTCGGGATGGAGATCTAGATCGTAGTTGTACTCGGCAGTCTCTTTTGAAATGTCCAGTCCTGCCACATCTATAGCACTGATTTGATGTATTTCGGTTACGTGGCCTATCTTCCATTGGCTCCCGGAATCTCGCCGTGGCCTGAAGAACTTCCGTTAATTTCTTCAAAATTTCACCCATCTCATTTAATTCACAGCTGTTTGTCGCCTTTTCTTCCTGGATGGATACGGCCCTGATTTTTGGCTTGGAGATGTTACAGGCCGCCTCGATTTCTAGGGCTCGACCCAAAGCTTCACTGCTGTTATCAAATTTGACTAGGCGTAGCATTTTCTGAGTTTCTGGATCTCTGATACCATCCACGAAATATTGGGCAGCAAGTTCCTCTTGAAATTCCTCTGTCGCTCCCGGGTAGGCCAACTGAATGAGACGTCTAATTCTTGAAGGTTTTCACCAGGCTTCTGATGCCGAGACTTTACTTGTGCCTGATACAGTTGTCTTCGGTGTTGGTCTCCAAATCGTCTCTCCAGGACAGCTACAAGGATGTCATATTTCCCTTGTTGGCTGATGGGAATGGTCTGCAGTAGTTCCAGGGCAGATCCACGAAGCGCTACCACTAGTGATGTAGCCATTTCTTCATTATTCCAACCGTTGACAACAGCAGCGGCTTCAAATTGTCTTTTGTACATTGTCCAGGATGTTTGACCGTCGTACGTTGGAGGTTTGATGTTTTGTCCTGAGGTGAACGCCCTCTCGGTGGGTGCTTGATGTTTTAGTCTGGTAAATTCTGCTTGTAGATTCTTCACTTCTTCCTGTACGTCTCCTACTTCTTTTTGTACATTTCCAACTTCTTTTTGTACATTTCCAACTTCTTTTTGTACATATCCAACTTCTTTTTGTACATTTCCAACTTCTTTTTGAATATTGTTTACTTCTTTTTCAAATTTCTCATTTTGTCCGTCCAATATTTTCTGTAATTTTCCTTGCTCGCCTACAATTACATCCAGCATCCATTTCTGAAGCTGGTCCTGCTCTGCTTGCCTTTTCTCTTCCTGGTCTTGCAAAATTTTCTGAAGCCGGTCCTGTTCTGCTTGCCTTTTATCTTGTTGATCTTGAAAAATTTTCTGCAGCCGGTCCTGTTCTGCTTGCCTTTTATTTTCTTGGTCTTGTAAAATTTTCTGTAGCCGGTCCTGTTCTGCTTGCCTTCTACGTTCATCCTCTTCCCGATCCGCCTGCCTTCTACGTTCATCCTCGTCCCGATCCGCTTGCTTTTTATCTTCTTGATCTTGAAAAATTTTCTGCAGCCGGTCTTGTTCTATTTGTCTCTCAGCATTTAGATTTTCCATGAAATCGGCCAACATTTTATTAATTTGCTCCATTTCTGCCGTTTGTTGCCTCGTATTGACCATAGGATGTTATAAACTTTGACCAGAATCCACCAATCAAACGGTCTCGTTGACGTACTTGTACCTCTTCTTTCCCCGAAAAATACTTCGCAAGTCCGGTCCCTTCACAATCCGACTTCTGACACCAAATGTTACGTTTTTCCCGTGGGTTCTTAACAGAATTACAACTTTGCTATTTTCAACTAATACTCTCTTTATTCACTACCACTGTATACAATTTAACTCACTAAACTAGTCTTATAACTTTACCACTAATATCTATTCAATAGTCAATGATTAACTGAACTGAACTGACTAACATTCGCCTTAGGTCTGCTTATATATAATCTCAAATCTATCACGAATATTCGGGAAGTATTCCGAGGCCACTCTATATGATCTCGACGAGGCCATCGAGATAATTCCAGTCCAGCGATCCTGAAACTTCGCGACCGGCCGGGCGATGAGTCATACAGACAAAGAAGCGTGGGGCACGGCGCGGCGGCGGCGGCTAGTTCTATAGGGTAGCACAAAAACGTTCGGATGGTTGTTAGTCGTGACATTATTATAATATTAACCGATAGACCGACTGACCATATTGAAAGTTCGATCGCATGAGCAGGCAAATTGCATAATACAATTCTGGAATCCGTGAATAGATAATAGAAAAAAAAAAACTACATCGAAAGTCAAGAGAAAATTGGATGAATAGTTTGTGGCGTGGGTACACCATATAAACAACCATGATTCAAATATTTTAAGGAATCTTCAAGATAAATTACAAGTATTTGCAGAATTATAAGCGAACATTGTCCAACTCCAGCTCGTTTACATAAGAATAATGTCAGAACAAATTCCCTTTGTGAGTGTGGGAAAGTTGGATTTTGGAACTTTAATCCATATTTCTTTCTACTGTTCGAATTCTTCTCTATAAATAGCCATTTTTTATTCTTCCATTGGAAACAGGTTTATTTGATGAATACAATACTATATCCTCTCTTCCCACGTGGAAGTTGTTCATTGCCTCGAGAATTACCCTCCTGTTGTGCAAGGAGTAATAAATACTTTTTACCGAGCTAAGTATCCGTTACTTTTTGCACATTTCTAATTCCACGTATGCGCCGGTTTAAGAAGAAAAGAACCTAACATAACCTTATTTTATGGTCCCTTTTAGTTTAGTTCTCGTATGATACATTTCATAAAGTTAAGATTATTCTACATATAGTTATCTGTGATTCGAAGTGAAATGGAGGATATTTCAAAAGTATATATTACTGACTACATTCCAACAATATATTCAACGCCTGGCACTATTAAATATAATCAAAATGGAAAAGATAAAAGTTTAGATGTATTCCTCGAAAGAAACGGAGTCGTCATCATAATATACAACAAAACTAAAGATATCTTAGTGCTGGTTAAACAATTTAGACCTTCTGTATACCATCAAATAGTCCCTGAAGCTGAAAGATCCCATATAGATGTTAGTAAGTATCCTCCGAAACTAGCTGTCACACTAGAATTTTGTGCAGGGCTTGAAGATAAGAATATTCCATCAGAAAAAGTTGCTCAAGAAGAAATTCTGGAAGAATGTGGTTATCAGGTACCTCTTGAATGTCTTCAAAGGATATGTCGTTTTTGTAACTTATCGGACACCACAGGTGCATCTACTACATTTTTTTATTGTGAGGTAACCGAGGACCAAAGAGTAAGTGAAGGAGGCGGCAGTGCTGAGGAACATGAAATAGTTGAGGTTATCGAGATGAAAGTAGAAGACGTTATTAAATATGCTAATCAAAGTTATGTATGTTCTCCGGCTAATTTTATGTTTGGCTTAAATTGGTTCTTGTATCATAAGTACAACCTGTACAACAAGAAGCTAGAATAATTGCTAATGGGTATAAACTAATTATTGCCTGCTATTGTTTCTTGTTTACACAGGGAGTAAATAAATAATTAACAAATTCTTGGTGATGAAAACATCTATTTTACATTTATTTATTCATCACAGACAAGACAGAAAGTCATTCAACAAACATATGGCAATAGATGATTATTTGCATTCGTTTAGTAAAGCAGCGGATTTCTAGAGTTTAACGCAACGTGTTTTGCTTTTGGTTACTTCTTTTGAAAATTAGCTGCTTTTTTTTCAATTCAACATAAGTAGTTGAACTTTAGTTTAATTATTATTGTTTTAATTTCGATAATTTATGGAGTTGTCTTATATGGTGTTCTGAGAATTTTAGCTTATCTACATAGATGTTCATCTATAAGCAAAGTATCCTCCAATCTCTACGCAAAATTGTCATTGGTCAGCTATGCTACGACCTAATTTTATTTCCAACTTTTGCATGAGGTCTGAGTTTTTTAGGAAATATCATTGCTAGCCTAGCTAGTTTCAAAGTTCTAGTGTGAATGTAAAGTGTGCTAATACATTTAAACTCTGATAGCCCAGCATACAAAAGAAAACATTTATTACGATGATGTCTGCAGAATTTAGAGCTAGACTTTAGCACGGCACCTAATGAGGCTTCCTTTTACCGATGTCTTTGTCCACGAATTGTCTGGTCTGGAAGTGCTCTGGTGGTTCACTTATGTCTAGGGGTTGACCCATAACTCTCAGGGGGTAGTAATGTGGGTTGCCTAAATTCACTTTTCGCATGGCACTCCGCTCGCTACGGGGGCTAAAGAAAAGGAAACTAACCCAAGACATCCCAAAATCAAGAAAAAACTGTTTAGAAATATAACCTTAAAAAAACCGACGGGGTTTGAACCCGGGTCGCAGAAGTGAAGGCTAACCATGCAGACCCGTAGACCATCAGGGGACATACAAACTAGTGGTTGCTTCGCGAAGTACATGAAAACAGTTTATTACGCAAGCCTGCTCCGAGTTATGGGTCAGCCCATAGACATAATAATTATGGTTTAGTGGTTAGATGCTGGGCCGTGATACGGCGGGCCGGGGGCGTATTACCATTGTTTACTGTTCTCCGAAGCGTAGTAAAGAATGACTTAGCAAATACGCGTATTTTAGATTACCAAAGTTTACTGCAAGTCGGCACATCGCGCTGCAATGGAAAATTATGTATACTGTATTTAGCAAGATTTCTACAACGTCTCGGTGGCGTAGTAGGCAGAGTCAGAGTGCTTGTCTGTCGTTCCTGCGCTGCGAGTTCGATTCCCGTCGCGGTCGCGCCAGATGTTTTATTGTTTTTTTTTTATGAATTTACCTTATTTTCTTTGTTTTGGTTAGTTCTTGTTGATTGAGCCCCCGGAGCGATCGGAGGGCCATGCAAAGCCATAATAATACCTATTATTCTTGGGCGATGTGCTGAATTGCAGTAAACATTGGTAATCTAAAATACGCGTATTTGCTAAGCCATTCTTCACTGCGCTTCGGAGCACAGTTGCTCTGTATAATAGTAAACAATGGTAATACGCGGCCCGGGGTTCAATCCCCGTCGGTTTTTTTAAAAAAATTAAGACAAGTATTTTTTCTGCATTTTGGGCATGCCTTGGGTTAGTTTTGGTTAGTTCCTCTTCTTTGAGCCCCCGTAGGGAGCGGAGGGTCATGCGTGAAGTAAAATAATACATTGGGCTCATAAGGTGCCGTGCTAGGGCTAGCTCCAACTTGCCTGCAGAGTCAAATGGGAGCCTGGCCCAGAATTAGGGATGGCAACGATGTATCGATGTTTTAAAAAAATCGATACATCGGAAAAGAAACATCGATGTGTGCAATCGTGATCGTTGATATAAGAAGACGGCTTCCGGTGATCACTTCTTGCTTACCATAATTATTAAAGATAAATATTGCCACAACCCACACCAGCTAAAGTTTTAATAATAATAGAACAAACGTGGCTGTTTAGGTTTGTTTATCCCGGACCACCCACACACACACACACATACGGCATAAGCCCGGTCTAGCAATGTTCTCATATTGGATTTATTATTTCAAAGCTAAGGATACTGAACTTGCAGAATCAAGATACCACTTTTCTTATTCTGGGAAGCTGGCCAGAACTGAAATATAGGTTACGTTGATAAAAACATCATTAGTCTGTATGGTAGGATTTGGCATTCCTACCGCCTGGCTGATCCTCTTTATATTGCACTGTTAAAATAGTGAGTACACTTTCGAGGATATCTAACACAAATAAAATGCAATAACGAAAACACCCCACCCAAAATGTATTTCATGACAAGAAACGGGAACGAGCTGGCAAATTGCCCTCAACCTTACTATCGCCCGCGGTAGCCGATGCCAATAATCCAGTAAAGAGGAGATCTCTGATAAATAATAAATACATTTTCATTTTACGTTCAACACTCAAGCAAAATTGTTTAATAATTTTGTTTAAAATAAGTTCTTCAATAGTGTGTGACGCTTTATCCCAATAATCATATAATGAATCAAATTGTAGACATAGATGGCTCCCTCTTGGAAGGAGGAGGTCAAATATTAAGGGTTGCTCTAACCTTAAGCTGTTTAAAAAGGATACCGGTTCGTATTTTTAATATAAGAGGCGGAAGAAGTAAGTCCGGTCTCATGGAACAACATTTGAAAGGTGTAGAACTTATGCGAGATCTTTCGAACGGCAACGTCTGTGGTGCTAGCATTGGTTCGAAAGAAATATTCTTCTACCCTGGTGATATCCTTGGAGGATCCTTTGATGCCTTCGTTAAGACTGCTGGAAGCATTAGTTTGTTGCTACAAGTTGCTCTACCTTGTGCCTTGTTTGCACAGTCCGATGTAACCTTAAGGTTACATGGGGGCACGAATGCCGAAATGGCTCCCCAAGTTGATTATATGACAGAAGTATTTCGACCTATATTAGAGAAGTTTGGAGCTACATTTGACTTTGAGCTTATTAGGCGAGGCTACTTTCCAAAAGGTGGTGGAGAAGTAGTGGTAAATATTCAGCCTGTAACAAAATTAAAGGGGGTTGAGTTGATAAATCGAGGAAAAATTACATCTATATCTGGCTGGAGTTTTGTAGCAGGAACACTGCCTCCACATTTGCCCAACACAATAGCAGCGAGTGCAAGAAAGTGTTTAGCGAAAGTTTCTAGGAATATCAATATTGAAGGCTACAAAGAAGATCATGCTATAGCTCCTGATAATGCTTCAGGGATAATTCTTGTAGCCTATACAGACACAAATTGTATTTTGGGTTCAGATGCTTTAGGCCGAAGAAACGAAAATGCTAGGGCAATGGGGGAAAGAGCTGCAGAAGCCCTGTTGAAAACAATAGAGCAAAATGCATGTGTAGATGAGCACAGCCAAGACCAAATTATTATTTTTATGGCGTTAGCGTCAGGTTCATCAAGTGTACGAGTCGGAGAAGTCACCCTTCACACAAAAACAGCAATATTTGTAGTTGAAACATTGACGAAAGTCAAATTCGATATTGAGCCCTTGCAAGGAGGTGGAAACATTATACATTGTGCAGGATCAGGAAGTTGAATTTTTTCTTTTAACTGAAAGAGTTTGTGTGCAGTGGAAAAAGGCACCATTTTAATTTATTTATTTTTGTAATTTCATAATAATCATAAGATTTAATTTTTATTGATCTTGAATTTGTCAGTAGAATGATTTCTTTGCATCCACCGACTGATATAACATGACTATATGCTTGCTACAAACTATATTATCAGAGATGTCAAGTGGAAGAAATCATTTTGTAATGTGATACAAATATAAAGAACATCATGCATTACATTTTTGTTTATTTATACATTTTAATTAATTTGAATTTATTTTTCTATTAGCTTTTATAGGAACAGTAGGAAATTGGATTAAATCTTAAGTTTCTTCTTGATATATTTATAGAAAATTTTACAGTTTTAAGAAAATATTCTTTCTACTGCAATAAATTGGTAAAAATTAGGAAGGATGAGTTTTCAGTCACTAGCTTCAAATTTGAATAGTATGATGAGGGTCTTAAACAGGAAAACATCTGTTCTATTTAAAGGATTCTTAATATTATATAAGCTGGTGAGCGGATTTCAGTATCTCCCCTATAAAGGTTAGTAAAATTTAGAATTTTCCACTTCCAACGTTTAATTCAAATTTCAATGTGTTCTTGAAGGGAAAAGTGGATATTCACATCATTTGTAGAAATATCAGGACTGAATTTCGGTAGACATAGGTAAGGCTGGGGATTTTTCGGTAGATTTCTAACTTCACCAAGTAAACGAAAAATTGATTGGTCCTTATTAACAAAGAGATAAGTTACCTACCTCGACCTCGTTAGACTTTTTGATTGCTTGGACATTATCATATTATTTTTAACGTCTATCTATAAACTGTATTTGTACACGTGAGTGGGTCCAAATAGGACCCTCCACTATATCTATATCTATAAACTGAGATATATACTATACCTCGGAGCAACCAGTGTTTCGATTGTTTGTCTAAAGCGGCATTATGTGTTTATGTTAATTTAAGCTTCCTATTATTATTATTTTAAACTTTCTATTTAAAATACCCGCCATTCCAGGAAGAAAATCGGAGCACGCTGTTTCATCTGGTGTTCCGGCATCCCGTGTTTGGAAATATGCAAAGACATGTAAAAAAAAATTATATGTCTTTGGAAATATGGAAAGACATCTCTTTTTTTATATGTCTTTGAAAATATGCTTCTGGGACTATTCTTTATAAGCAAGTCAGGCAACTGATAATACATCAAATGTAGGAATGTGTTATAGTGAGTAGGATGTAGGATGTGCTACTGTTACTTTATTAGCTGGATGCCTGGTATTCATTGACTAAATTCGCAAAGACATATGAAGTTAAAAAATAGTACGTCTGGCAAGGCTGCTGGCTTTGTTTATAAAGATAATGCTGCTGGTTAGTAGGAAGTATCGACGCAACTATCGATAGTTATTTAGCTCGACAGTGAATGCAAATACTATCGATTACATTGCTTTATTTAAAAGAAAAACTATCACCGGGAATAAGGTGAAAAACCGGTGGCAGTTGGTCTCTGAGACCATTTAAAGGCCTTTGACTGTGTTAAAACTCTTCGAACCTCTCAATCAGTGCCCTTTAAATATTTCCTTTAGACGATAATCATCACATTGTATAAAACAAAGATGAGTCACAAGAACGGAACAAATTTATTTTCATTATTAAAGTTATTTGGAGTATATTCAAATTCGTCTATTCATGTTAATACAATACAGTTTACATTCGTCAATAAAATCAATAGAAAAACCGTTAATCCAGCATAATACCGACTATAAAAACAAAGACAGGGCAAAACTGGTCATTATTGACACTGAATAAATATAAAACACATAAATTAAAAGTACTTAAAATTAGAACATTTAAATTTAAAAACATAAAATTAACATCTAGGGAGACTGGTACATATCAGGTAAAATTAAAATTCAAAAATTCATCTAAAGAATAAAAGTTTATTAATCAATATTTGTCTAATTTCTCTTTTAAAATCCATACATTCTAAAAGCTTGATACTATCAGGCAGAGCATTGTAAAATTTTGTAAACGACTAGTTTTTAGTAACACGTTTTATTTCGCCAATACGCCTTCGCCAGTACAGTTATCATAATTACATAACGCCATGAGTCGACTCTGCTATCGTACAATAACTATCTCTACGCCTTATTTCTAATCTATCTATATACTCCGTATTATATAACACAGATTCGATTCTACTGCTGCGCCATTCGTTTTCCAGGGTTGTCAAGTCCTCGCCTATTTGAACGTCGCACGTCGCCTCTCTAAAATTTGCTTGTTACAATTTAACCCAAACTAACCCAGGACCAGTCTGACACCTTCGCAGCCTCCAGTATGCAGAAATCAGCTTACATTTTTATTTCTGGTATCATAACCATGTATGTCCTCATGAGCTCTGCCCGATGCCAAATTCTGTCTCACAAAAAGCACCATATCAATGCTATTCTGAAAGAATCCATACCCTTTGAGTTTAGCCAGAAGAATTTCATGGTCAACACAGTCAAATGCTTTACTCAGATCACACATCAGAACACTGTCGTATTGTAGCATATGAAAAGATTCTTATATACATCCCTAAATTTCTTATGGATTTAATCGATAGCTACACTTTCATACTGCCTTTTAAGTCCTCCCAATAGTTTAAGGTGTTCCCTCATTGTTTTGAGTTCCTCAATAAACCAGGTCACTTTTTGAGGTTGATCAGATCTGCTGATCTGCACCTGTAAGTTTTTTCAGGGAAGCACTTCAAATATCTAAGAATTTACTAAATTTATTGTTTACATCCACACACGCATCATTCCTAAACATCCAATCAATCTCAGATACTTCATTATGGAATTAAAACATACCTTTTTGGGTTAAAGGGCGGAAAGTTTCCGTAGTTTGGGTACTCTATGAAGGACATTAAACCTGACAATTTCACTGCTGTGATCTGAAAAATGCACAACATGTACAGAGGCAGAGCACAGCTCCATTGCAGAGCCCAGGAAAACATTATCAATACAATTTTGTCTTCTTGTTGGTGCATCTATCGTCTTGATTCGCGTCTATACACAGGATTATTACTTTGGCTCCCTGGCTTCCGCATGCGCAGAATACGAGTGACGAATCAATCAACGCCACCTACACCACAAATACCTCAATTACCAATGTCTTTACGATGCAGCGCATTCTTTCCTAGCGGCCTAGTGGTGTAGTGGTTAGAGCATTTGCTTGTCATGTGGGCGGCGTGGGTTCGATTCCTGTCGGTGACGATGTGTTTTTTTTCTACCCTTTTTTAAGATTAAGTTTGCTTTTTTTAATTTGGTTTAGCTTGGGTTAGTAAGATTATGTTTGCTTTTTTTTTAATTTGGGTTACTTTGGGTTAGTTTCAGTTAGTTGGGTTAGTAAGATTATGTTTGCTTTTTTTAATTTGGGTTAGCTTGGGTTAGTTTCAGTTAGTTTTGTTTGGTTGCGCCCCGGAGCGAGCGGAGGGCCATGCGTGAAGTCCTAGACACTTATAAACGAACGCACCCATACTCTGCGCATGCGGAAGCCAGGGAGCCAAAGTAATATTCCTGTGTGTAGACACGAGTATCGTCTTGTACAGGTCAAAACCACCAAACACATCTATTTTACGTTTTTAATGGTATTATTGCAGTTGTTTAAAAATTGACATTAAAGTCTCCAGCTACTGCAATCTGTTTTTCGACTCCTAATTGACATAGCACACCTTCCATGGCTGTTAAGAAGGAGTCAAACTGGCCCTGTGGGCTTCGATAAATACCTAAACTGTTAACCCTAAAATTACATAAAAATATGGCACACGATTCTATACATTTTTCTACATTTACATTTATATTTATTGACAAATTCAATGTTTATTTTGACAAAAATGGCAACACCTCCCCCTGTTGAGTTTTCTCTAGTTGAAAAGGCTGCCAGTTTATAGCCTTGGATATTTGTTAAAGTAATTTCATCTTCCTTGAGCCAATGTTCTGTCAAACACAAGATGTCAATGTCTTTATCCAAAATGCTTCCAATTCATCCACTTTGTTACGAAGTGATCGAACATTGACATGCATAAGAGTTAGGAAGTGTTTTGTCGCTTTGCTGGGTTTTCCGTTTGTATTTAAGCTGCTGTCCGGGTTTGGCGCTGGAGATTCAGAAAATGGTTCAGGATAATACCTGTTGGCCACAGTGTTGGATTCATGTACATATCTACATCAGTTTTTGGTACTGTCAATTTAAACGAGGCATTAGTATAGATTTTCCCGCATTTGCTGTCCTTACCCAGTTTATTATCAGTTAAAAAAGCCATAATCTCGTCCCCAGTTACGTCCGAAGCCAAGCCCGAGAGGAATAGGGAGCACATTTTTTGGGCAGTTTTCACAAGCCCTGAATTTCCATTGCACTACTCTGTGTAAGTAGGTCTGTTGTTAAACAGTAGATCTACTGCTAAAATAGCTGCTTCACTGCTCTAACAGATTGAGCGATGCTCTTGCTAGGGTAATCTTAACTTAGCATTATCAAAGGAAGTCCAATATATGTTCTAGATAAGGAATAAGGATATATCCAGTCCAGAATCCCCGAAAAACTATAGTACCCTACTACTAGCTAATTGGTTCCTCGGAAGGAATGGTCCTATTTTGTCTTGAAATAATATTGATTGATGAGTTCTCCCAAAAACACTGACGTCGCCAACAACATTCCGACAGTCCATAGGATAAAAATAAACTGCAAATGCAGGAATGTGAGTACGTGACTTCTGAATTTGTTCAGACGATTCATTTTAAGGAGCCAGTCCCAAATTATTTTCTCCGCTTCAAATTTAAAAATGCCAGCTTCACACACGCGAGTTAATGCTTCATTCATATCCTCAAAAGGTGGAAAATTCTTTTTGAAAATCATTTGCAACGGCAGCATTTGGAAGCTTTCACCTATATACAGTAGTGGCTCATTGGTTTTAACGTCTATGTAGGACCTTGGAATGGAAAATTCCACTGGAATTCTTGAAAGGATAATTGCAGAGTCTTTCACGAGGGCAACGCGCTGCAGACAGCTAGAAACATCTCTGCAAGTCTCCATCCTATTAGCTACTTCTCTAGCATGTTTACTATCTGAACTATTTAACTGATAAATGTTTTTCGGATTTAAGGTGTAAATGTGTAGTCCAGATTCCTCCAGATCATCTTTTGTATGGATCTCGTTTTCATATTCTTTGCTAAAGTATATTAACTCCAACGTGTTCCTAAATGCTGTAGAATGAATCAAGCAAAAAATGAGGAAAGAAGACATCGCTACGCGAAAAGTGCATATTTTTTGAAATTTATAAATGGGCGAATCTGTGATTATCTGGAAGAACCACGTTAGAACTGTAGCGGTTGAAATCTTATAGAAGTAGTTGACGAAAAATAGTGATACAATAACACTGACGATAAATACAATACTGAATTGCAATGAATATATCTCTACTACTCTTACCCAAATAGGTTTAAGAGCTGATTTTGGGGCTATAATATTCAATGTATCAATGAAATAAACTGAGGAGCCGTCGAAGTCTCTGGCAGTTTGTTCTGTAGGATTGAAGGCACCAACTACAACGTCCACTTCGTTATGTTGCAGAAATAATAGTGCGGTATTTGAGTAATTTCCTGTCGATTCGTTTTTTTCGTTTTGGAATGTTCGTTTCTCAAATTGAAAGATGTCTTTCATACCCAGATACTTGAGAACGATCTTTAACATGGTTTGTTCAAGTCCTGTGCCCTCGTAATCCACGAACGGTGGCATATGCCTGTAGAAGATCTTGAGGGTTGTGTTGGACCATTTTTTCAGAGTTCTAGAAGCTGAAAAGAAGAAAGTGCAATTTTTATGTATGTTGTCATTTTTCCTAAGAATATTTTGCATTATTAAAACTACAAGCTTTTCAGGCAAAAACAGGCTTAGTCTTATTGGAAAACCAGTATACTAAAGGGTACAATAAAAAGCCTGATTTGTAACGCACGTACCAGAAACTGGGTTTGCCATGATGGATTGGCAAGCTCAAAATCCAGACCTCAACCCTATCGAACATTTGTGAGATCGCGTGGGAAGAGAAATTCGTGCATGCAATTAATTCATCATAAAATTGGGCCTAGATAATAAGGTTAAAGAAAAGCAGTTAATTCACAATATCATTTTAATTGCTACGCCACACGGTTGCCAAATGTTAACAACGCTAGAAGAGCAAGTTGTTTGCTGTTAATTGTTATTATTGGACTAACAAACTGTTGTTAAAACACGTAACCTAGTTCCTCTAAATATATAGGTAATACTCTAAGAGCTAGCGGCCAAATCGACTAAGGTGTTTTAACAAGGCTAG